>NNCF01134915.1:15763-37147 GCA_002313205.1 Laupala kohalensis
TTATACAGGTTCTCTAGGCTTTGTCTAGGGGCATGTTTGTGATAATAAATCGTGAATTTAGTGTTATTTCAATTCTTATGATTTTTAAACACTATACTCAGAATAATCTATAGTTCGATAATAATTTGCACATGTACATTTTTTGCATTAAATTACAAACATATTGACATTCTATTAGCATTATAACTCACAGGTAACTTTTTATCTTATCTAGGAATTTTTGCTGAAATTTTTGAATCCGCCTCTGCCTTAGGGCCCTTGATCGGAATTGATGGGATGGTGCCTTGCTTGTTTCCGGAGAATAAATTAGTTTGTCCTCCACATGGTCATACGCAGTTTGTACTGCTTTTTTGACAAAAAAAATATTTATTTATTCACCAAAGCAGTTCTTATTAATTAATAATTCATTCTACTGATTATTTTTATATTGGATGAGGATAATTATTTTGAGATTTTAAAACTTGATACTAAATTTAGGCTGTTTGACCATTTCTTTGACAAGGGTCACATAGACAGGCGGCTGCCATTTCCATGTGAACAGTATTTTCCGCAGTTTTTGGTGAAATATTCTTGTAAATGTCCTGTAAGGTATGAAAATTTTAACGTCACTGTGTAGCAATTTTCATTCACTATGTTCTAGTAGACTTTTTATGCTTTGTTAAACCGGTACTTTTGCTAGGATATCAATACAACATAAGCCCACTTAAGTTTCTCCAAATAATCACAGTAATTTAAAGTAAATTAATTCAAAATTTTGCACCGTAAGGGTATGAAAATTCACTGTCACTGGATAAGGAATGGTTCAAACTTTCATTTTAAACATTTTTTCAGGGAACTCAAGCCTAGTCACTCCGAGGGATATAATGCATTAAACACCAAGATGTTTCGCTCCACCCTGGGAAAATTTCTGCTGCCACCCTTGATGATAATAATGAAAAGGGGGTTAACTTCCTTTTTGATGGAGGGTTAATTTCAGTTTACTCAGATTCTCCTGAGTAAAAAAGAATAGAATACTTGGTTATAAAAAGGTTTTACCTTGGTGACTTGTGATGTCACAGTTGGCATGCTCACCTATTACCTTTGGATAATGGTGGTTCAAACCACATCCAATTAGATTTGTAATTATGGACAAAAAATATCTGCTGTAGGTTTTCTACAGATTTCTCTAATTACTCCTGCCTTTCACTCCTCACAACAAAGCTGTTATTCCTGTGCTACAATACAGCGACTTCATTATCCTCGATTAGCGATCCAGTAAGACCCAAGACAAGGCACAGCAAGTACATACCTTACGACATCATTTTCATTTCCTCTGTTTAGTCCAGTCTCTGTATTATTGTCAAGCGTGGAAATGAACACTTGGTGTCCTTAGCTCCACTTTTCGCTTCCTACAACTTTCACCTCTCTCTACATACTCTGAAAGGCATGGACAATCAGTGAGTGGAGTAGGAAAACTTAAAGGACAGAGTAAAAGACAAATTGGAGAGCAACACACAAATAAACAATCAAAGCAAACAAATAATTTTTTAAAATTCCAATTTATTATTCACCATTTGCAGAAATTAATAAGTATGATATGTACACCTGTACAGAACTCAGAACAAGAATTAAAATTTATTAGTACATACACTTATAAACTTTTATCATCATTAAAAGAAAGCTACAAGAAAATCAAGACTATTCTTGTAATTTCAGTAGGAAGCTAAAGAAAAAGGACAAATCTACAAGGATTAAATTAAGTCTCCAACATTGAAGATAATGTGGAAAACAATTCCAAGCTCCTGATCTTATCACTTAACCTTGCAGCTATTACATCAAATATATTGCTTGCAGCCTTAAGCAAAAGCTTTGGCTCATGTAACAAGTAACAAGAGAAATGTCGACAAATCTCCACGAAAATAGTATGGCTTACTTTCAGCTAGAACTTCTTCACTGTAAATAAATAATTATCATTGAAACATTCAAAGTACTATCAATTGAAGACTCTACAATGAACTAGAATAAAGAAACAACAATATTGGCAGTGAATGATTATCAAAAGCATTAAAAGAACAGGAACAGTAATGGAGAGGAGATACTTGTAACGAGCATATTGAATTTGTATATTATTAATGAAGCGAGTCATGCTTACAATAGCAAGATCCTTCCATCCATCATTATTTGGTCCACACTTACAATTTACAGATAAAATTTAATCAGTGAAGAAGCTGTAATATTGTTTAGAAACCATCAATGAACATTTTTTTTGTTTTTAGAGCTTACATGAAAATAAATCTATACTACATTGTAGCCTCAAAACCTGTCCAATACAAAATATCCAAAACTGAAATGTCACCAACATAACATTACAGGATGAAAAATAATTTTACAGCAAAAATAATAATGAGACAATTCAATGACCCCTTTGGAACAAGCTACAGTTTGAATAACAATGAAAAATATACATAACATACATACGTTAACACAAAAATAAAGGATTATAAAATTAGCAAATTGACAAAACCAAAGACTTAAATAATTTTCCAAAATAAAAAAAAAGAAACCCACAGACATGAGCACAAATTTACTAAAACCTGGACTTTGAGCTGGGGAGATATTAATATTGAATTGTAATCATCCTTTTAAAACTTTGGGTAATAGACAAACAAAGTATTACAAAATCATCTGATACATGGTTTATACCTTCCAGAAACATACTCTCGTCAAGTAAAATCTATGGATATAGAAACTACACACGGATGTATAACAAACTGAATCATATTTCATAGTATTCAATATTTTTGTTTTTAATTTTTTTAAATCTTATTTTTGAAACTAACAAGTTATCAACAATTTGGCACAGAAGATGCTCTCTCTCACCCTAATCCATCTACTTGAACTATATATATCTAAACAACCTGCAGCTCATAAAGTGGACACGATTGTGTTTAAAAAAGTACAGTACTACACAGAAGACAAAAACTGTATTTTTTTCTCATATACTATTGCTGTTTCATTTATGGTTCTTTAGAATTAGTCATGTATTCTTCCTGATAAGTCTTGTGCACCAGTTGTGAAAATGGGCAATGTAACTGAATTTTCTTTCTCAATGGGAGGATTAGTTGTGATAATTTTGAATCAGGTGAAAATGGCAACGAAACGGGAATCTAACCCGGGACTCCTATGTTGATCGCAGGGGTGTTAACCACTACACCACCCGTTTGCCTTCCACAACTGCACACCATTTCCACCAAGACCTTCTCCCCACATGGGGTACACAACAGAAATGTATGCATAACATGAGGATTAGTTACTTGAAAAATGAGCTTTTAACCGTCAGTTTGCACATCAGTACCTTAAAAATTGAATTTGAGGATAGAGAACAAACAATTTCGTCTTAAAATTTCATACTTTATATTCTCCAAAGAAGTCATTCAGTATTCAATAGATTTGTTGGCACTATTTCCAAAAAATAATTTTTTATTTTTTCAAACCCTGGAATTTGTCATTTTTTAAGCTATAGAATGAAATCCTTTCTTTTGTAATATGTAGAGCAACTTTCAACAGTTACATTGCAGCTGTAACAGGAAATGTTAATGACAGCATTATCACAAACTTTGTGCTTAGTATCAGAAGTAAAGGACTTGAAGATAAGAACTATTCACCTAATCTAAGTAAAGAATAGCACCAAAATGTTTTTGGGGTAACATTGATTCGACAATACACAAGGGGAACATTTATAGTTTCATTTCATTGCGTCACCCAACACACAGTCAAATATTCATTCGTTTGGTTATCATTTAATACAATAAATACTAAGATTTTTTCCCTCTCATGCTCCTTAAGGTATTATATCCCTGTTGACTGAAGTCAAGTTGCCAACTATTCACGAAATTTGGAAATATTCATTCAAGTAGTTCTAATTCATGGAGTCAGCATGGCTCAGTGGGTAGAGAGCCGAGTTGCTGGCTGGGTTCAGTTCCCAGTGTGGTTGGGATTTTTAATTACACCTCAACATCCAGACGGACTCCCAGGTCTACTCAGCCTGCTGTAAAATATCGTAACACTTTTAAGTACCTGGGGTCAAACTGGCCGGAGCAAGATGCTGACCACATCTCCTCCTCCTAGAGCTGAGGTCAAGAACTTGCAGAGCTCTACCCTCCGCGAACCCTTTGGGCACCTTCAGGGCCTGTTGTGGCCGAGTTTGACTTTGTTGAGTTCTAGATAATTAATATTGCATTCTACTGATTTTTATTGTTGAAGAAGGGCAATTATTTTGTGATTTTAAAATTAGAAAGAAAAAAAATTGTTTGACTGTTTCTTTCACATTGTGATGTGACTGCCATTTCCGTGATAACAGTATTATCTATAGTTTCTTGTGAATTATTCTTGTAAATGAATAAAAAATAAGGTATGAAAATTTTAATGTCATTGCCAAGCTATTTTCTTTCATTATGTTTTAGTAGTTTTTTTCCACACTATGTTAAACCAGTTCTTTTTTGCCAGGATATCAATAAAACATAAGCATGCAAAAGTTTCTCCATACAAGCCCATAGTGATTTAAAGTCAAATAATTAAAAATTTTGCACTGTAAGGGTATGAAAATTCACTGCCACTGGATAGGAAATGGTTCACACTATCATTTAAAACATTGGTTGGGGGTACTTCAGCTTGGTCACTCTGACTGATACAATACCTTAAAGAAGATAAAAGGAATCCAAGGGTCTAATTTTTAGGTACACTATGTATGAAAAATATTTGTTAAAACTTAAGGAAAAGATTTTGTGATCATCCAATGATAAAGAGTTTTAGAATTTCATTTTTGAAATTACATTTAAAGAGACTAAAATTAACTGAAAAAGTTCATTAATAATATGTATAGGTTTCTCTCCCTCATACTCAACTGATGATCACGTAAGGTGCAACAGTATTTAATATTTTGTTAAATCTTTTGCAAACTATGGATCAGAGTTATGTTCTATAAGTGATTATAATATATCCCAATGGAAACTAAATACACAATTCTAGCTACAAACCTGTTTCAAATAGAAAATATCAAAATCATATTTTTTATTGTAAATATTCATTTAATAATAATAAACCTCTTTTTTTACTCATAAACTTTGTTCATATACTCACACCTTGAGTAACTAATATCTAAAATTTAAATCTGAGGCTTAATTAATGCATAAGAAATAGCACACAAACCAAAAAATTATCTGTAACATAAATTTAAAAAAATATATTTACAACATCAGAGATAAATTATCAATTTTAAGAACACAAAAAGTAGCAAATAATTGTTTAAAAATTTGCCTAACAGAAACCAACTTTCATTATATTATGGTCACTTATGACACTAAAATGAGTCAATTATAAAAACATTTATACTTCAAACTTCTTGATAAAAGACGACATTTGCTATCAAAGCAACGGCTTTTTTGTTGTTGTTAATTTCGAAGTCAAGTGAGATACACCAAACATTTACTTTACATTAAGTGTATAAATCTTATTCAATATACCCGTATGGAATTGCTTTTATGACATGACCATAGGTTTAAATAATGATAGTTGGTGCTATACATTACAGAGACAGTTGGAAACTAGTAGGGGGATTCAACATTATTTAACACATTCTAACTTTCTCTTTCTGAATATTATTTAATCAAGTTTCTATTCCAGGATATCAAAGAAAGATTTTCTAAGAAACTGTTGCCCAGTGATTACAATTACATTTTTTTAAAAGGATCACAAAAGGAAATTCAGATTTTCAGTGACAATGTACCTGTGGAACCTGAATTGTCCTTTTCATCTGACATGTCCATAAAATTAAAATGTTGAACCCCACTACTGAGATATCTACATTCAGTTCAACTGTTATATATCTTCAGATATTTTTAGTAAAGAGAAGAAACTTTAATAATACATAGCTATGAACATCAGAGTTTGGCTACTTGTATAGGAAGAGCTTGCGTATCACGGAAGTTTTGAAAAAATATACATGTTTGTGAAATATATAACTGTACATCATATTGTATATGTATTTTATATATATTTATATAACTAATATACATAGGCTATTATTTACTTTTATTATCTACAAATTATGTATAGTTCTTATTAAGAGTATTTTTGCTTCTATAATCATAAACGCTACTTTTTTTTGTTTATTTGTTAAAGAAATTACATAAACATCACTGCAAATACGTCCCATGTCCCTCTTACTAATAATAAATACAGCAAATATAGCATATATATAATATGCAATAATTATTCCACTTCTCTCTGAATTTTCAACGGTTTTATGAAAACCTTTTGTACCACCTTTTAATTACACAACAGAAAAAATAGTGATATTTTGTAAACTATCATCTCATGAGAAAAATATTTCATCAAAGAAGTAGTACAGATGTCACTCAACATATTGAATCGTTAAAAAGACATATCATCATGGTCCAAATTAGCTCACTAGAAGAAGGAAGAAACTAGCAATGCATAGTACATTAATATTGAAGCAACAATACAGTTCTCATCTATGATTGTAACAAGAACTCAACTTGAACAATAGGATATTTGTTTTATATGGTATAAAAACAAACAATAAATAAATAACTCTAAATACACATTCTGTAGAGAGGAGAACAAACAATTTGTCTCCCCAAAACCAGTAACCAGAACTTTGGGATGTGATTCAAACAAATACATTAAAATTTTTAAATATAATATTAATGTAGCATAAAGCGCTTTCAACAACTTGTTTTAATATCATCTCTATTTTTTTAAATTCTTTAATAGAGAAATTATTATTATTTCTTGAAGTTGGCACTATGATATATATATACACTTATATAATAGGATCTCAACACATGAAGAATAGTCAACATCATGTTTAAGTGAACATTTTCAAACCTCTCAAGACCACAGCAGACCAACACTGCCAGCGCACCAAGTATGAAAACAAACTTTATGCATGGAAGAATAATAGCTTTGAAATAATATAACAATAATGATAATTACTAATTAGGGTGCCCAATATTATTTTGAATGGAAAATAACAGATTTATTATGAACTTCAAAAGAATTAAATTTTGTTTTGAGATGATAAAAAGTAACTAAACATCATCTGATGAATTATTTAAATCTAAAAGACATATTAACTAAAAAAAGAAAAGATAAAAGATCAGGGGAAAAAGCAAAGAAAGTATAAGATTTTAAAAAAAATCCAGAACACAAAAATTATACAGAATTATTTCTTGACAGAAGTATATTACATCTAATTTAGTGTAAAATATGAAGAGGTGTTGGGTTTAGCATTGAAGGTGAAGTTGGGCACCTGGAAGAAGAAGTTTACAAACATATATTGCTCCAGTACCAGTAGGAATCATATGCAAGGCATTAGAAAGACTAAGTTCTACAAGGCAGATCCAGCAAAGAGTTTGCACTTCACAATAAGACCAGATATCACTTAACAAATCTAGTGAGGAGGCACGTTTCTACAGGTTAAGCTTTTAAAGCTGAAAAATTCACAAGTATAAAAAGCCGAGGGCGAGGGAGATGAAGGGCAGCAAAATATAGTTATTGCTGGTCGACTTGTGTGAAAGCATAGCAATTAAAAATGAAGAAGAAACAACAACACAAATCCTACGAAGAACAAATCCATTTCCTACACAATAAATCTATCACTCTCCTTCATTGCAAATATTGTATAGTGTTATTGTCACAAGAGCATTTTTTAAGTTATTATTTCGTACATTGTATTGTATACTCCTTTCCTTTATCAGTACAAAAAAAAGTTTCTGTATAAAACATTTAGAGTAGCACAGTAGATAAAAATAGTTTTACAGTGAGACCCACCGGCTACACCTTCTGGTATTGAAGCAATAACACACAGCATTTTTTGTGAAGTAAGACCAACGGGGAAAAGAAGGAAGATAGAAAAGTATGATAGGTATTGCCCTTTACACACTTATACACACGGATTCTCAGAGATGTGCACAGTGAATTATTACATCTAAAGAATGTTGGTAAATGTTACATGAGAGTTGGAAGCAAATTCATAATGATTACATCAAGGATACATTATGAATACAAAACAGCACAAAAAATTATTTCACAAAGGAAAGAAACAAAATATGTATTATACAGCAACACGTTACGAGTCCTTTGTAAATCAACTTATGCACATCTCTGAAATATGTATCGATTTTTACAATTCACTAAGCAACAATTCTAGGTATATTCCATACAATTCCCATGTGCTACAGATAAAATCTCTTGTTTACCAGCAACAGAACGTCATCCAATGGTCTCCGATTGCAAAATACCTGATTATTATACATTTTTTCCATGCATGCTCCTTATCGAAATTCAAATTTTCACATACAAATTTGTGAGCAAAATTTCACCTAATGATTCCAATGCTTCATCTAAACATCAAATATTAACAGAACACATTCACCATTCCTTTAGAACAGACCATCCTCCGAGAAACATAAGTCAAGTAGAACATCAATATTTAGAATTCTTTGAGTCTGGATATATATATATATATCCTCTAATAAACATGTATTTATCTATGCTGGCCAATACAGGCAAGCTTTTAGACACATGGTCTCAAAATGAGGAGTTACAGCCAAAGTAGGTTCATAACAGCCACAAATTTCTTTCAATTTTTCTTTTGAATTACAAAGGAAATTTTATACCACAAAATTTAAATCTCAAGATGATTTCTACAATCCAATGACATTTTGTGGATAAATTAATGTGTCCTACTTATTAAAAAAATCATAAAATATTACAGACATCTGAATTGAACCAGTCTTTACAATATTTTGGTAAATAGTTTATGTATTATGTACAGATAATTGTTTAAACATAAGTTTTCTATATACAAAATATGCAAAGTTATGACTTATTAAGCAGGTCAAGAAATAACTTATTGCTTCAGTACATAGACGGGTGATAATAAAACCCCAAAGACAAGGAAGAGATGCCAACATTCCTCGATTAATTTTAAATATACATTTGTGCATATTCATTCTTATAAAAATTATCAAGTGTTTCGTCTTTCGCAAACCTAAATAAAAAATTGTTTGGCACTATTGAATTATAACTCATTTTCTGCCACAAAGAGTAACAAGATAAAAACTTGCTTCAGGTGGCATTATAAAAGAATTAAAATTTATACAATTTTTTTAACAAAAAATATTCATCTCAGTTTCAAGAAAGTTGGCATATCTCATCAATAATGGGAAAACCTTAACCTCCTGAATCGGAACAAAAATAACCAAAGAAAACCAAATTACCACATTTTCCATAGGCAAAGTTAAACACTTATACACCACGTATGGAAACAATACACCACAGTCTTGCAGTAGGAACAGTAAAATCTCACAGAAAACTACATACAAGATAGCAGACGGAAGAGTAAAGCTTGTCTACCTTCAGGGTTCATCCAGAATGAACATTTTCACTGCCTCCTCAAAAGTCTACTATTGTAGTTGAATTAAAGCCAGAGAGGGATTTTGTTAAGGGTCATAGAAATAGGCCGGGGATTTTCCCTTCAGAGCTGGACCAATCAAAGTCAGGCAATAGCACAGGACAGTGTTGCCACATTTCTCTACTGCCACAATATCAATGAACATTTACAAGTCCTCTCCCCAAGCCCAGAAAATATAGCCCCTTTCATGCCTTTAATTCAACTATAATGTATCCTTGTCTTCAGCAACATTATAACATGCAAATATTCTCAGTTCAACAGTTAGCTTGAACAAGTATGATATTGGCTAATTCAAGTAAGTGAAGAATGTATAAAAGTTTTGATTATTGCAACTAAAAATGCAGTTATATGGTAGCAAACTATTTTAATGGACAGCCTTGCTTGTTTTTGGCAGTGGAAAAAAAATCAAGTCAGCAGTCAAGTATTTTTCTTCTTCTCATTTCTTCTACCAACAAACTGTTAAAGACAGCAATCCAGATAAACATAACCCATCAGTAACAACTATTATAGGCTAGTGGCTTCAATTCATTACATTCAGACTTTCCAGTTCAGTGTTACAAGATATACTCTTCATTACTCTATTACTCACAGATTTATAAGTAGTCAGTATTACTTAAAGAATGTACACCTCATACACAAATTACAAAGCTTCCTGTTATGCATAATTAATTAATGAAGGACTATCTAGGTGTACAAACAATAACTGCTATTCTAAGAGTTTAACTCCAGAGCGAGCAAAAATCAGGTAAAGACGTAGCCCTCATTCAACAACAGGGTAGAGATAATACAAAAATACAAAGCTTTGATACTTCTAGGAAGTGTAAGATATAGGACTCTTCTATAATTTCTTTTTTAATGAAAGACTATGAAGTTTTCCAAGCAAATAAAATATTAGTATCACTTGATTCTGTTTTGAAAGCCTAGTTGAAATGGGAGGGACAATAGACTGATAAATTTCGACAATTAAGATCAGCACACCAAGCAGAATACTAAAAACATTTCCACAGTTGGAAGACTGGACTTTACTTCTGCCGAAGTAATTGACTTATTCAGTTGTTGAAGTAATATTTTAATTAGACGATACACAAAGCACAAGAGAAAAGAAGACGTGAACCAAACATGGAATCAACTCAAATACACACACACATACACACACAAAATTTCTTATGTTCTATTCGTAATGAAATAAATTTGGCCTATAGTTATTGACTACTAGAAAACCTCCAGTTTTTACTTTTTTGCAGCTAAACCCCTGGGTTGTAAGTTGTAATTTTTAAAATACAATGAGAAAACAGACTATCTAAAATGGGAAGGAAGTTGGTTTGATAGAGGTTCAATTTAATCTTGATTCATGTCATTTTTTCCCAAAAAATTTCAGACAACTTAAGAAATTTTACACATATCATACAGACTTTACTCATGTTGAGCTAGAAAAAATGGCTTAGTTAACTTTAATGAATTTTTAAAATAATTTAATTTCCAATTGTATTAATATTTAGAGTATTGCAAATCCAATATATGTAAAGAATTTTAATACTTTTGCAAAAACAAAAGAAAAAATTAAAAACACATCGCACACAATTTTCGACGATGTAACACATCCCATTAACTTTTGCCATATTCTCATCTTCTAAAATTAGGATTAACATGAAAATACTATCCTCTCAATGTTATTGGGACAAGTAAAAGAATCCAAATTCTTGTTTCAGAAGTTTCAAAACCATTATCTCTAACTCAAATTTCATCTACAAATAGGAAGAACACCAATAACATTTTCTGAAAAAATTGGGAACAATATCTACTACCTACCAACATTTGGTGTTCACCTGATTGTCATCTATCAACAAAATCTACAAGATATGTTAACTTGTCATCTACAATGTTTTTTTAGCAACAGTATAGTGAAACAGCATAGATGTTTCAACAAATTATCTCACTCTTTGTTATATCAGTTAATGCCCCGGGCAACAAAATAGTATTTTCTAGCATTAAAATCAGTTCTATCACTAGTTAAATCTACTCAGTCGAATGACTTGAAACTGAATACATTAACTTCAAATTTAAGGGAGAGGACATTTCACAGAAAGAAATTTCTGTGTCGGGTAGCATCTCAGAAGTTTCCAACTGAGCATTAAACTAAAATAAAGTGAAGAATGTACTAAATGAAGAAAACTATTGATACAAAAATTTCTTTTCATTGAAATTTAAGACCTTACTGTTCCTCTGTCTGGAGTATAAACTATTGCATTCTTGCACAGGAAAAAGCAATCTTATTGGAAATACACACGAGAACCATCTCTTACCTCTATTAAATATATGCAGAAGATATGAAAATGATTGTATTTTAATTGCCACGTCTTGGCATTCTTTGCCAGAGCAATGTCTGTACCATATTGCAAGCAAACAAAACACAGCTCCAAGTGCAAAATTAAGAGAAAAAAAAACACATTCACAATCCTGCTTCTGTTCTTTCAAAGCCTCCTTGAGCTTGTATCAAATTTTATCACAATATCAGAGTTAGGTACATGACATTAAGGCTATATAGAAAGTGGCTCATAAGAAATACTTTGAAGAGAACTACATAAATAAATCCCTCTGAATTCTAGTAGCACAAAATTGAAACAAAAACAAATTATTGATAGAGAGAAAATTAACGTAATAAACAACTCTGTAAAAATCCACACACTAGATACGTAAGTATCACTACAATTCTGCGGGACCTTGGGTGAACCAAACATTATTCATTTATTTATTCATTGTTGTGGCGATCGGACTTGGTTCTGTAACAATAGACGATCTCCTACCTCCGGCTCCTATTGGTCTTCTCTTCGGAACGAAACGCTCTCCTCGATTCTTGGTCGCCTCGCACACCGTGTGCCCCGGACGTGGATCCGAGCTTCGATTTAGGATGAACGTGACTATTGCCCGGATTCGTAGTCGCGCCTCCTCTCCTCCGCCCGCCACGTCTCCCGTCACCGACTCCACGCCGCCTACGACCAGCGCCACTCGCGGCCGACCACGGAAGCTTCGGGCGGCCGCCGCCGGCAGCGCTCGCGGTGCCGTTCGAGTGAACCACGCCGCCTCGTTTGCGACCGCGAGTGACGATCGCGCGGCGAGGTGGTGGGGGAGGGGAGGGAACGTTATCGGCTTCTTCCTCGTCCTCTTCGTCTTCTTCCCGTTCCACGTCGTCCTTCTCGTCCGGAGGAGGCAGCGGAGACGAAGCGGCGGAGGAGGTAGAGGAAGAGGGGGAAGCTACGGGCAACGCTACGGGCAATGCCACGGGAACGACAGCGGCGGTGGCTGCGGCGGGGACGACAGTGTGGAAGTCGTCCGAATGGGAGCGTTTTCGAGTGGTGATGCCGGCGAGGTTCAAGAGGGCGTCGGCGCCTTCCGCGATCTTCCGTTGTTCCTCAGCGTCCGTGTCTGCGAGGGAGGAGCGCGGGGTGCAGCGGAGGACCAGGGGACTGTCGCCGATGAACATCTTGGGCGGCGGCGGATGGAAGCTGTGAAGCGAACTGTAACACATACATGCATAGGTTAGAAGTCTACAAGAAGACATGTAATGCGGAATTTCTCATAACTGTACTAATTGATACGCGCAGCTCCTCCTATCAACCGCAGCCTTGCTAGAAAGTGCGTCTTTAGCAGTGGACTATGAGAAATTGCGCGGTCAGAGACCTCGGATGTCGCTAGCGGATCTCAGTCTCCGGGACTCTAACAGAGGTGTAATGCTACATTTGTCAATGTGCCAGCTCTCACGTAGCAGCAGTTAGCATGGTATAACCAACCCTCCCTATTATAACAAGTCTTCCTAATTTTAAAATGAAAACTGTGAATGTTCAGGCTGTATTAGCTCTCATTTCGACCGATTGGATCATAAGGATGATGAGGAACAAAGTTACAGTCAACCAAAGAATGTTTGTTTGCCAAATCCATCATTCGACAGCTTATGCAGTTATCTTCGAATAAATATTGACTATAATTTTGTTTCTCATTTATGTTAAAAACCGAATACAAACCATTAACTAATTACAATCATTAGGATGAGTAGATATATTAAACGTAGAAGCAGTGCGGGGGCATTGCTGTATACACCCCAGTATACACAGTACATAATTGGACATTCAAAACACTGTCTTTTCCTTCAAATTAAACTAAAAGCAACAGATAAAAAAATCGTGTCAGGCTGAGATGATAAATCTTAATTCAGGACAAGAAGTGCTCAAAAATGTGAGCTATTGTTCTATTGTTCTATTATTCTTATGTTCGTGGATCACGGTTCATCAATAACAGTACGAGTTCCAAACAATAGCAAATATATTTGTTTCGACATCAAAGCTGAGGATAACAATAATAACAATTTATTTTGTTAGATCAATCCTCACAGACAAGACAATAACAGACCAGATATTATTCTAATAGACAAACTCAAGAAAATCACACACATCATAGATATTGCAGTAACCAACACCCACTACCTACCAACTACTTACAATAATAAAATTCAAAAATATGAAGATTTGAAAAAATAACTTCTTCGCTTATGGAATATGGAGTGTGTATACAAGTATATAGTTCCTATAGTCCTGTCCACCACTGGAGTCATACCTCATAGTCTGCATCTGAGCATCAATCGGCTTCAACTCTCAAGAAACTTATTTCCAACATTACAAAAAGCAGCCATCCTTAACACCTGTAGAATAGTCAGAAGATTTTTAAATTGTGATATTGTTTGAGGTGAGGATGCTTGGTATATCCCGCACCTAACCTGAACCCAACTACAAGTTGCGGAAAAAAGTTCATGAAAATAAATAAATAATAATAAAATAATAATAATAGCATCCTTTTGCACCGACGCCTATACAAGAAGAGGGCAATGCCAGACTGTTTTACGTCACGCCAGTAGCCAATGAAGACAACCATGGAAGTAATGACGAAAGTGGATAGGCAACCCGTCGTGCACTGATGCAATGCGTGTTTCATCCAATACAAGGCAAATTGAACATTTTACAGTATATAATGTACCGAAATTCGATCAAAAATCTATACATCGAGTTTTTCCATGTTTATTAATATGGCAATTATCTACATTTATTTTTAATTTGAAACCGATCTGATGTCAACAAGTCCTCTAAAAAATATAATCCAGTCACCGCTGCAACCTAGCTAGAGCGAGTGCTACTTCCCACTCCACTGCCCTTCCTGTTTAGAAATGTGCTATGCTAAGAACCCCTTAGCGTGAGTTCTTCTTTCACAATATCATACTTGAAATAATTAATTATCTCCTCAGCCACTACAATGTCTTTACTGTTTCTGGAAACTTGTTCTGCTGGTACTCTGACAAAAAATCCATAAGGACTTAATTTGTATGAAACTTAATGGATATTTAAAAAAAACATAAGGAACAATTGAAAAAAAAAAAATTCTACATATTTTTCCCCCTGGATTGGTCTTTTTTATTTACTTGGACTATAATATCCCAGAGCTCATTCAAACAATTCAAGCTACATTGAAATAATAAACATGTAAATTGCTTGTTAGAATAATATAACTTAAAACTTATAGAGTTTAAATAAAAACTGAAAAATATGCACTATTAAATTCAATACAAATTGCCCTATGAGGCTAAAACTGCTAGAAATCAATTGCTCACAGCCATAGAAAGTCAGGGAAAAAAACCCATACAATATCAGAGTCCTGCTTCTCACTCATACTCTCTCCGTTTCCTAAAACAGCACCAACATCTCACAGTCCATTACGACTACTGAGTATTTTAAACTTCTTTTAAATATATTACAACTTCAAGTTATAAGTCTGAACTTCCTCAACATTTCTTACATTTATTCTTATCCACATATTGCATTTTTGATTATGAATTTCTACACACTTAATGGGAATATATGAAGTGATTTATATAGAGCTGACATATTTCTCTATTTATTTATTCACTAACAATTGACGAATGAAAAATTGAATGTCGTTAGTCTGTTGCTCATTATTTTATTATCGCTATAAATCTGTTTTGGCTGCATAGTAGTCATTGTCAGCAGCAAATGGTGAGTATGTAGGAAATATTTGGCAAGTGCCAAATTTGTCAAACTATGTATGCTACTGACGATGGCTGCCACGCAGTTGAAAAAGCTCTCCTGAGTGAAGCCATGTTAGATTACAAATTCAATTACAGTCATGCAAAGGGTGCCAGTCAAGACTCAAGAAGTCAAAGAAACATCCCTTTCCAACAAATGAGTCAAAAGGCTTCTTTGCTTCATCTAATTTTTACGTGCTTTTATCTCAGAAAGGAAATGATTAAAGACAATACAATAGGACGTAATTCCCACAAAATTTTAAAAGAGTCCTCAAGTAGGATACTTGATTTGTGATTTACCCAGGGCTGGTTACGCAGAAAAGGAAACCATAATTATCTGGGTCATTTGTGTAATTAATGAATATAAACAATAATCATTCAGGTACCTGTCTTCTGATGCAGATCCCTCTCCATATGCCTCGTCAGGTGAAGACGAAGGAGGAACCGTAGGACCAGCACTGTAAGTGTGGTCCTCGCTGGGTGAAGTGGTAATCACAGGGTAGATACCCTCGCCTGTTGTATCCTGTAGTAACAAAAACATTCCAAATTGTATTACTAAAGATAAGAGAAGAACAAAATATTTACATGCTGAGGAGTGGCAAATTAAAGGTAGTACTAGCGTACATAGAATAAAGAAAAAAAATTCCCAAATCAGCATAAATCATCAGACTAACATGTATTAAATGTGATTTCAACTTGAAAAATATATTTCATAGGCAATTTAAAAGAAATAATTACAATTATAATTGATGGAGTAATACATTGGGTATTGGAGGAAAAACTTGTTTTAAAAAAAAGACGAACTATTAAATCATGAGAGTGAGGGAAGTTTACTTTGATTTGAAGTAAATTTTCCGTAGTATTTTTTAGATCACTTTTATCTATAGGCACCACACATATGAAAGAGCTATTGAACTTTTTCTGAGGTGAGATGCATAAATCATGAAACCGTTGCACTCGGCCGCCATGTTTGTACTTAATGCTCTTGTGCACTTCAAACAGGTCAAGTTGAGTTCCTGAATATTGTTTGTACTAAATTAATGACTGATAGATAGAACTTAAAGCATGTTTTTATGCAAAAGCAAGACATGAAATTTGGTTTCAAGGTTAAAGGTGCTGAAAATGTTTGTTTTTTTTATATATTTCTTCAGCGATACAATTTATGGTAAAAATAGTTACTATGAATTTTATAGATTATAAAATTGCATACAGAAAATTACATATACTAAATGCTTCTCTCCTCCACAGCATCATTTGCGAGCTAGCGCAGTTTAAAAAACAATTAATACTGCACTGCGCCCATAATGCACACAAGTGAGAGAACATGGGTACAGACTAATACTTGGCAAACTTAATGCGCTCTTTTCTTTTCTAATTTAGGTGCATATTTATAATGTTTGTATTGTAAATGTCAAGACAACTTTGTTTTGCAATTAATTATTAACTTTTAGAATATTACATGTTTCTTTATAGATAAATTTATTTTAATAAAAAAATGAAATATAGTTGATGATAGTGATTATATGACATTTCCAAACAAACACCTTCAAATGAAAATAAGCTTAAAAAGGAACAACAAAGTATAAATAAATTTTTACAAAATAAATAAAAAACGAATTTATTATATACAGAGGACTACTCTATGAAGAATTCCTCTTAAGACTGTCATAATTTTATTAATTTGAACTCAAAATTAAGAGAAAACACTTTCTCAAATACTGATAGTTATTACAATCAAGCAATGTGAATAAATACTTACTGGGGTCTTGGAAGCCCTATTTTTCTTTTTGAACTTAGAATCCACTCCATTCTGTCCTTGAAAAGGTCTGAAGACATCTGGAAAAAGGACAGAAATACACTTTTATTATAAGAATAATAGAAATTAATTATTAATCCTGGATGGGTTAAATTGGTAAGAGAAAAGGAATAAACAAAATATGTTATAAAATGTTTTGATGATTACACCTGATAGTTAAGGGTTTCCAAATCATTGTTCCTTTGACCACTCTATGATTCTTATACTTAGTGATTATTCAAACAAACCGGGGTGGGGGTGGGGAAGCGATAATAGTATAAAACATGTTTATGGTAAACTTAGTACCAAAAATTTTATTCATCTAAAATATCTATAGTACTACCCTATTATTTGATTATGGTCATGTTATGCCACATAATTAACATTTCTTTCTTTCTCCCCCCCCCCCTCATTATTATTTTAGTTAGTAAGATTTTTCTTTTCCTCACACCAGACCCATGTACAGGTAATTATTTACCTCTAAAGGATTAAAGTTATTGCAAAATTCAATTACTTTGTAATTGGTATGTAATACACTAAGGTATTAATAAATATTACTATATGTTCCACCCATAAAACGTTTGAACAGCTCACTAACTTATTTACCGGCCAGAAGATAAACTTACCCACGCAAGTTGTAAAACAAAGATAAACTTGTACATGTAAGAAATGGTGAATGCAAGTCAGGAGGGAAATGTAAATTTCATATTTATCCCATATTTTGCTCCGTCTTTCATGGAAAAAAAAAAAAGATAACTTGATTACATGTTAATTGATTTATCAAAATGTATTAGTTAAGCATTGTCCTTTTGACCCCTCTGTCTNTTTATCAAAATGTATTAGTTAAGCATTGTCCTTTTGACCCCTCTGTCTACTGGACACAATGGGCAAACTGTGTCGAAGAACTCCTCTTCTCGAGATTAGAAAGACACATGACTCAAGGAAACAGCTTTTCCTGTAGACAGTTTGGCTTCAGGAAAGGGCTATCTACGACAGATGCTATTTTGGAAGTAACACGACTTGCTGAATCGGCCAAAAGAGGAACTGGGAAGAGGAATGGTTTTTGCGCCCTAGTAGCGATCGATATAAAGAACNTGAAAGGTTTTTGCACCCTAGTAGCGATCGATATAAAGAATGCATTCAACTCGGCTACATGGAGACATTTAATTGAAGCCTTGGAGAAGAAAGAGGTTCCAGAATACCTATTAAGGATGGTGGAAGACTATCTCTCCAAGAGGAAGGTAATATACCAGGATTTCTGCCGGATTGAAGAAGAGATGACATGCGGTGTCCCACAAGGATCCAGACTGGGCCCGTCTCTATGGAATGTAATGTTCGATGGCCTGTTAAACATTGAACTTCCACAAAATACCCACCTAGTCGGGTACACAGACGACACATTTATCATAAGCCACAGTGACAATATAGACATTCTAGAGCTAAAACTGAATGAAACCCTCTTTAGGGTGAAAAGGTGGCTTGACCAGAAAGGTCTGCAAATGGCAGTAGAAAAGACAGATGTCGTCTTGGTCACGGACAGAAGAGCGTTTCGCCTCCCCAATGTATCTCTGGAAGGAAAATATATTATCTGGGGATGACAAATAACCTATCTGGGAGTAGAAATAGACTACAGGCTTCACTTCGGACCACACATCAGCAAGATGGCTGACAAAGTTGCAAAGTCAGGAGCAAGCCTCTCTAGACTCATGCCCAATGTACATGGAACAAAAGAGAAGAAAAGACGCATGATCTCCGGCGTCGTGTTTTCAAGTATGCTATATGCGGCTCCAGTCTGGGCGGCCGCCTTCGGGAAACCATCTACCAGACGAAAATATTGTCTAATCCAGAGGAGAATGGCTTTGAGAATTGTGTCGGCTTACCGAACGGTACCTGACACGGCTGCTCTGGTACTGGCCAGTGTTCCCCCTACAGATCTCCTGGCGATGGAAAGGAAAACTGTACACCACGCATTGAAGGAGCTAAAGCAGCAAGGACGTCCGACAACGCATGCTGACATCAAAGGAATAAAGAAAGGTGCGAGAAAAACGCTGCTAAGGAACTGGCAGGAAAGATGGGACCAGGATCCGAAAGGCAGATGGACTCAACTGTTAATACCTTGTTTGGAAGGATGGGTACAGGGCTATTACCTGTCCCAGGCCTTATCAGGATACAGGTGCTTTAACAAATACTCGTATGATTACAAGATTGTTGATAGTCCCGAATGCGACAGCTGCCAGTGAGACAGATAGACGATCCCACCCATACGCTATTTGACTGCAAAAGATGGGACATAGAAAGAAAAGAAGCAACAGAGAAATTACGGCAAGAGCTTTCGCACAACAATATGGTAGGCCTAATGCTTGAATCAGAAGAGAACTGGAATACCATAGAATCCATGGTGACCAAAATAATAAAAAAGAGGCAAATTGACGAATAGTCCCGATATTGTGAGCTTAACATAGCTACACGTCGTCTGTCCCTCCGCGAAGCAATGTTTGACGACGGATTCCACGGAGAGGACCTGAAGACAATAGAAGAGAGGGGTTTCTAGTGGGTGGGAGTCCCACACTCCAGGGAAATAACACCTATCCCTGACCGTGCATAAAGCAGTTTTCCTCTCCGCGAAGGAAAAAAATGTATTAGTTAGAAAAGAAATTTAAGCAGACTTGGTTTAACTTTTAATTAGTCAAAAATAGATTTTTTTTATTTACATAAAACTAAGAAGCACTCTTTCATACACTAATTAATTAATTAATTGAAAGCATTGTTTTTTTGGGGACTTTCTAAAAAGACGTGCCAGTGTCAATAATATATAGGTAAGTTTTTACTGGAGTTAGAAAGATAAAAAAAACATACCACAGGAATCTGTTATCTTCCTTTCACCCCAAATTTGAACTAATTAATAATGCTTATTATTAATATTGTGCACCATTGCAAACATTTCCAACAATTTTTGCAGACTCGAATAAATCAATGCTAGGGACATTCAATCCTCCCTTAAATGCTCTTGACCCAAGCATACTTATCTATAAGAAGTAGTGTTTCAGTACAGTTTTTTCTACCTAAATTGAGATATTTTTGTTCGAAAGGGGTAAAAAATGTCAGTCTTCAATATGCAGAGAATTGTTCAGGCTCGGTCCGCACATAGTGTTGCCAATAGGCGGTACGTTGTCGGATCGAAGGCAACACAGCATGTACATTTAAATGCGAGCATCTCTACATTTAGCATTGCGTACTTTCCCCGCCCGTCGGTCATTTCCACAGTCGTCCTGCACGTCATGAAGAAATGAGGGTTTAACAAATAGCATCTTATGGCACAGTCCGCACATTGCAGACATGCCGCGCGACAATGAGTCGCTGTCTAGACATTTCTACCAATCAGAATAAAAAAACAGGAGTGAAGTGAGAAGCCCACCTATTCAAATACTTTTTGATTCATCTGGGACGTAATTGAAGGTTTGATTTCATTTTTATGAAGTACACAATTTCGTAATTTTGTCAAATTAGATGGAGACAATTTTCTGACTTTGAAAAATTTACCTTTCTGGCCCTTAACATTTTATACTTCCAACACTTCCACGCAGAAATCAAACGTGCTCATACTAGCTGATTCGCATGGTCGTCAGGTGTCCTCCGTATTGCATGGATTGCTTCCTAGTCAGTTCTCAGTCTCCGGTTTCTTTAAGCCAAACGCTCGTTTGGCTGAAGTTATTCGAGAACTGGACACTTACACTAAAAAACTAACAGAGCGGAACACAGTAATCATCATAGGTGGGTAGAACGATATTAACTTGGGTGGTCATTTCAACGTGTCTGAACATCTACAAAAACTAAAAATGGCCTCCCTGCACACGAACATTGTCCTCTCTAGCCTGCATCCACGCTTCAACGTTCCACAAATAAACCACGAAATTAACCTGGCAAACATCTCCCTAAAACATCACCTGGCAGACACAAAAATCACATTTTTTGATTTGCAACCACACCTGACTGCCAAGGACTTTACCCAGCACGGTTTACACCTGA
>NNCF01134915.1:48466-66634 GCA_002313205.1 Laupala kohalensis
GAAAAAGATAGAAAATGATTTTGACCATAAATGTCGATGAAATCGAAAAGAAACGAGGTATATTCGCTTACGCTGTCTAAACGGTTAGTGATAGGTGACGACTATGAATGACAATACTGTTCGCCTCAAAGAGTTCTACAAAAATCTCCGCGACAGCACATGTCATTAGATACGTCAATTTAAGAGAATGATGTCAAATACGTCAATTTAAGAGAATAATTTAGGAAGGAAAAATCAATCATCATCAAATTTAATGAATTATTTGCTTGGTGCATTAAACAGCGATAAGTCCGCCTTTAAATCGTAAAATTTTGAATAATAGTTTAGATTTTACAAGAATTTTAATGAAATGGTGCAGCCGCGTCACACGTATCTAAAATTCCCGCGAGATGGTGTTGTGTATGCAGTAAACTTTTGTATTAAATTAGTATTATTATGAATTTGAAAAATTAGGATGCTGAACTCGTTTTTTAAAAAAATCAGTAAGTAAAAGTATTTTAATTTTACAATATAGTTAGATTATATTTTTACTTGAGTAACAGAAAATTAGTGTACGAAAAATCCCGAGCAACGTCGGGCAGTCAGCTGGTATTTACATACAATAATGCAAAAGGTATTATCATAAATCAGAATTCGGAAAAGTGTTTTCGCAAAATTTCGCACAGCGGTCACGTGGGTGCGCCAACGGAAACGGAGACATTTTGTTTTCGCGGATGCTCTTTTTTTGTCTCAAACGAAATTCTATCGAAGTGATTTTTTAACACGAGACGAAACATCCAAACGTAGCGGCGCTTCTCTATCGTGTTTTTTATTATCCACTCGTAACACGTCTACGAGCTGTGGACAGCACAACAATTGTAGAAGAAGAACAATTAACACCATTGATTTGTCATTTTCTTCTGCAAATGCACAATTGAAAAAATTGTCTTCATGAATGAATATTAATTTCTGAAAACCTCAAATGTTTGAAGAAAAAAAACGTGATTTTTACCGGTTTTTGCCGATTCATCGTATTTATTGTTTTTTAAACAAAACAAACTAACAGCACACACGGTAAGAATAATTTTTACCTTCCAATTATACAACTATTTAAAACGTGCGAAAAAAATTGAGATCTTCACGAATTGCTTCCAGGACAGACTTTGCTCAAATTTTCGCTGTCAGTTCAAAGTGAATGAACTGTACGTGTGAATGAAGTTAAAAGACTATTACAGAAATACCATCCTTCGACTTTAGAAAAATAAAATAAGTAATACCATGATCGGTTTTCATCTCAGCGCGTATTTACGAATATATTGTCTTATGTAAGAGGCTTTGCCAATAATTTATTTATGTCTTATGTCTCTACCGTGAGATATTCCTTAGTTATCATTTCTGTCCTTCTCGTAAATTCCAACCTTTGCATGTACCTTGAACTGTTCTTATCTCTCTCTCTCTCTCTCTCTCTCAATATTGCCCCACCATCTTGTATCTCTCTCCTATATTTGGTACATATTCCACAAATAATACATAATTCTCTCTGGTATCTATCAACTTTTTCTCGTGTCTTAGATTTATCATATTTCTTGCCTTCGTACGTAAGATGCTGCTACAATTAGCCAAGTAAATCCGTACATGTCCATTTTGGCGCATTCAAACAGTTGACGAGGGAAAAGGATTCTTTAAGTAATTAACAAATTAGTTTACAGCAGCAAAAAAATTAACAACACGAAATATTTCCTTTTAATTACATTTGTAATTTAAACTCTAGTTACAGAACAGTTTCCCTAACCTCTCGGTCAACTTCAACATTACAACTTCAGAAGGATTAAATTATACACGCAACAAGTTTTTATAAGCTTTTTATTTAATAGGAACTAAGTCAATAGAAAGCTTTGTGAAGAGGGAACGCAAACTTTTCTTTGGCCTCAAGATATTTCGTTGTTCTGTTTACGTTCTTTTTAGATGGAACAAACTTCAGGTTTACATCAGATTACAAAGGATAAGGGGATGTTCCGGAATATTTTATAAAGGCTCATTATAAAAATTAATCTACCATTTTTAAGTTATTTATTTAAGGTATTACGTCCGTGTAGACTGAAGTCAAGTTGCCAACTATTCACGAAATTTGGAAACATTCACCAAAGTAGTTCGCATTGATGTATAATTCATTCTACAGATTTTTAATATTGGATGAGGACAATTATTTTGTGATTTTAA
Source organism: Laupala kohalensis (assembly GCA_002313205.1). Lineage (NCBI taxonomy): Eukaryota > Metazoa > Arthropoda > Insecta > Orthoptera > Trigonidiidae > Laupala > Laupala kohalensis. The sequence continues at coordinate 50,666 of NNCF01134915.1, forward strand.
AACATGATAATAAATTTAGATTGTCGGTTGGCTCTTTCTTCGACAAGTTTCAATTGTCACGTGATGCAGCGCCATTTCCGTTAGAACAGTATATTCCACAGTTTTGGGTGAATTATCCTTGTAAATGCCCCGTAAGGTATGGAAAATCTTAATATCTCTTATCAGGATATTTTAAAAAAATCCCGGGAAAGTTTCTCCATAAAAGTCTATAATAACTTAAGGACAAATAATTCAAAAGATTGCGTCGTAAAGGTATGAAAATTCATCGCCACTAGATAGGGAATAGTTCATTCTATCATTTGAAACATTTTTGGGGGGTACTTAACCCAAGTCGTTCTGATGGATATAATACCTTAATACGTAAAGAGTGCGTTTTCATTATTTCACGTACGCTCAAGCACGAAAGCAATTGGTATCCCAGTGCGGTATTAAATGTATTCTTTACTTCTGTTCTTTACCATCAGCAATTNAAATGTATTCTTTACTTCTGTTCTTTACCATCAGCAATTAGTCTTGCCACATTATTCATCTCTACAGAGGTCGAATGTATTACAAATATTTTTCACGTGTTCTTATCCCCAAACAGCCTCTTGAACTTTATTTAAGATAATCGTGTTTAAGATCAATATCACTATTCATATAATAAATATTTCAGTTTCATGTAGTTCCTCAATGGTATGAACTTCGACAAAATGTAATATTTCTTCTAAGTTTAGATCGAATATAATTACTAACTCCATTAGCTCATTACGTAAATTGTTGTCTTAATTGCGTATCAATTTTTAATGAAGGATTTTTTTTCGCGAATTTTCCTATACCTTGTTACCGCGTGTAGTTTAATTGAAGTATGACGCAACTGAGTTGTAATTTAATTAAAATACGGAGTTCTCAAACTTAGTTCTTCTTCTGTGATTTATTCTAGTTAAATCTTACATTCTCAACGTATTTTTACCCATTCGTGACGTAAACTGGTGTTTAAAAAAATAGATTTTTTAATTTCGGGATTTTCTCGATAAAATACATCGAAGAATTCGCTATCTGTAGAAAACAGAATTCACACCTTGATACATAAAAACGCAAGAACATTTCTGAAAATAAAATTAACGACAAGTATCATGCATGGGACATTGTCATCACTGCATTACATAGACTAAGCTACAAAGCTTTTGTGCATAAATACTAAAGTGACTGAGGTTTCTTCTCCTTTCAGAAGATTCGAAACAGATTATGACAGATACTGTTATAGAAAAGAATGCTGCACAGAACTATACTAAGAGAGATTTGCTTGTGGTAACATCTTGAATAGAGCTCGAAAATTATACAAGCAAATGTTATTGTCTAGATGGAAGACTACGTCGAAGCAATGAGTCAAAGACACTTGAAATACCAACAGCAACTGTGCAGTGACAGAAAAGTGTAAAATTCCAAAAATACTCCACAAAATTTAGTCAACCAAAGTACGAGTGCAAAAATCAAAGTCAGTTTTGAAAATTCACTGTACCTGCAAGCGCGTTCTTTATCGGAATGTCGCAAAAGATATCTTTCATTTCATATACCTGCCAAATAAAAAATATCGTGATTTTAAACACTCCCTAGAAACGAAGAAAACAAATATAAACAAAACACTATATAATATGTTAATGTCTAGAATGGCGAGTTTAAAAATCTGTTGACGTACTTTATGGAATTCGAACATTTGAAGTGAATTTTCTTACGTTAGTTAGCAGTATAATAAATAAGTAATCTCATTATCAGGGTTAGGATTTTTAGGGGAAAATTTCGTATGAAAAAAGAGAGGGAAAAGGTGCTGTTTTACTCAACTAAAAAAAGAAATAATATCCAGATCAAATCGTCGCTCATAAGAAGGGAGAAAATAGGAAACTTTTGTTATTTCAAGATATTAAGCATCTGTTAATCATTATAAAATGTCTATTTCTATTAGGAGATAGAATAATTTTGTAGATGTGATTACGACATTCACAGAAACCAGTCGGGTAAACTGCACGTTCACTGCGTAGTAACAAACTCACATTCACTAACAGACTACTAATTCCAGCGATAAAAGATAAAATGAAAGAAGATTTGCTTAAACTCAATTATTTTCCACTGTTGAAGATGTGCTTACAACGCTATAAGGAAACACAGCCCGACGAGGGAACGACGTATGTTCCACATTCCTTTTATGGGGACCGAGAGGGAGATATCTTAAATAGAACCAAACATAAAAAGCATTTTGTCGAATGTCGATATATTCGAACTGTAGCGTACGAATACAGTATTCTACTTTTAGGAAGTGTCCAGTGCGAACCGGTTAATTTCTTCCCAAAATTACTTGAGTTAGGTGATCTATGGAGTTGGAAGGAAGCAATCAAATGTTTCCTCACAACACTAGCCGAACACTCCACCAAGAGTCTTCTCGCTTCATCAACGCATTCCTTTCTGACCGGGGTTAAAAAAATCATCTAATCTTTTCAAAATACGATAAGTATACAAATTTAAATATGCCCTAGAGCAAAACGGAATGCTGGATTAACAGACAAATTTAATAATAATAATAATAATAATAATAATAATATTAAACTTTATTGTCAAAAATGCAGTTACAAACTACATATGACCAAGTGGAGGACAATAAACTAATTTACTTACCGGAAGCAAGCAAGGGACCATCCCATCAATTCCGATCAAGGGCCCGAAGGCAGAGGCGGATTTAACATTTCACCACACTCCTAACAATAAAGACAAAGATCGACACGTGTTATAGTTGTTTTTTTTTGTGGGGCTTTAAGGCTCATGTCGACATCAAAGGTCATTGGAGCCCTTTATAGTATTAACAAATACCAACAAATATTGTATTTAATAAAAGTCATTTCACAAGTACGTATTATTATCAAGCTATAAACCATTCGGAAAGAATATCTTCAAATTCATGACATTCACGATTTTTCTGATTAAATTTCCTTTAATGTATCGCGAAGGATTGATGTTTAGTTGATACTTAGGGTGGAAGCAGCACTCCAAACTAGTCAAATCATTGAGATGGACAACTGTTTTCCATAATTTTATTCTATTTTAAAACACATCAGTACGAATAATAATGAAGAAAAAACGTGATTTAATATGTATGTATCTGTTAACTGTATGGCACAAAGAGTATTCAGCAACTCCGTAGACTCATTTGAAATGCACGTGGGCATGTAAGAACATGGCGGCCATGCGCAACGGTTTCGTGCTTTGTGCATCTCATCTTGGAAATAGTAAAATATTTTTCTCAAGTGTCCGGTGAGGTATGTATATTCTGTTTATTTGATCCAAATTAAGTTATACGGTGGAGCCTCTTTAACTCGAACTTCAAGGTTATAAGTTTCGAGTTATAGAGGACGTGGAGATAAGGTTTTTAATGTTATGAATTTCAATTTAGAGAGAGATTTGTTATTCAAGTTATAGAGTCAAGAGAAAATATTCGACTCATACAGACTTATTTTACTACATTTGTATTGTAAATAATTACACGTATAAAGATTATTTTATGGTAAAGGAACAACTTGAAAATATGCATGAATTAAAAGAAACTGTAATTTTCTTTTGAGTCAAGGAATTAACACAATTGATAATTGAATTGCAGACAAGGCACTAAATATATCGTTATCAATATCACATCTTTCAATGAAAGTGCAAAATCATTTTTTGGAATCGGGTATTGACAACGAAAGTATTGCTTGGAGTTAAAGAGTCTTGCGAAAAGAATTTCGATTTACAGAGGCCGCACAGTTTACATACTGCTTTTTCGAGTTACAGAGTCCGCTAGATTTGTAGCTCGACTTAGAGAGCGTGATATGTATGGATAGTACATCACAAGGAAATAATATTCAGTTCGAGTTATAGCGTGTAAATAATTCGAGTTGTAGGGTTATGTGTACTTCAACGGAAGGAAATTGCTAATTTCTTAGTCTTAGAGAGGATTTGAAATAAGCGGGTTTCGAGTTAAAGAGGTTCCACTGTATCAGTAATTTAATTATTCCTAATTAAATTTAAATAAATTCCTTCGATAATTCAAAAAATAATATCCAAAATTGTAACAGCTAACACATTACATATACGTATTTGATACTGTGGCAACGAATAGCTTTTTTAGGCACCAATCGCACATCAAAACTAATAGCTTGTACAAAGACACACATAACCCTAAATTTCATCGAATAGATTCGGCAGTTTATGCACACAATTTTTAAAGAAGCATTCAAACTAAAGTCGTTCGCATGGATGGTACCTAAGCTCACGCAGTAATGTTTCTTGAGAAGTCAATGTACAAAGTAATCCGTAACTCTGGAATAGTTATACTTTCCCTTCTAATCTGCGTGTTTTAGAACTCGTTGGCGCGTGTTATACACAGTCCGCGAAGCCGCCACAAATAGAACATCTAGCATGTCACTGCAAAAACGAAGCTAGCACTTACTTTTACAAGATGTAACATTGAGTTTACCACGCGAGAAATGCGAGTTTAAATGTGAAGTTNATTAGAATTTTATAGGGGATGTAATGGCCGAGTTATACAAAAATGCGTAGAACGTCCATTTGAATGTAGCGCCGAGAGGGGTGTATTCTGAGCGCGATACGAAGCGACGGAATATTTTTTGAGTGGAATACGAGAGGAACTAGAGATCATGAAAGCACCTGGCTGAGCCAGTGAAGTGAATAATAAGGAAGCGATCAGATTGGCGAAATAAACGAGGCATAAGAAAGGAGTGGGGGCTAGTGTGCAGGTGGAAAGCCGGAAACAAGATTCATTCTCAATTGTTCGTGGTAGATTGGAAGAGACGGTTCGCTTTACGTAATTGTAAACGTGTGGGTTTTAGAAGCACGGAGAATATCAGCGTGAGGAGCGGAATTTAATCACACGTGGCATTTAATAGTCAAAAGGGAAGTTGAACCGGTTAAGCATTTCTTAATCAAAGCTGATTAGCGAAGTTGTATAATTGCCGTAAGAACGAAGATCAAATTGCGGCTAATATCATTTTCATGATATTGTTTTATAGTACTCGAGAATAGAGGAAGGACGGCCGAAGTAATACGAACGTAAAGAATAATAGTATCGTTTGGAAAAGCTCCATTTGAAGCTACAACCTATTTTCGAAAAGTATTAGTTCGATTCGAACATTTCGACGCCGTTTTCGAGGAGAGAGCAGAGCAGACGAGACCACGTGGTGTGGAAGCCTGGTAGTACGCCGCCGATTCAAGGTCATCAGCAACACAGCTGGGGCAGCCTGTCGAGTACGAGAGGTATTTTCGTGCTGGTGAGAGCACATGACGATTTCTGAAGAATAATTCGCTGTTTTGTGAGTATTACGTCTCTGTGAGGCGAACATTGTTCCAGTGTGTTTCGAGAGCTAGGGAACGTAATTTAAATTGTTGTAATTCGATGCTAAATGAGTATCTTTGAATAAAGAGAAAATTGCATTGGAATAGTTATTTTTTCCGAATTAACTGTAACTCATTTTGAAACATTCCGAGAAGAACGAAGATTAATAATCAAGTAAATTGATGAACTTTTGATAGAACCTCAAGATAAAGAAATAATAAGAGCTCATTTCGTGCTTAGTTTTTGAACGTAGTATTTTATTGTATTAAATTTTAGGGTATTAATTGATGTAATTGCACGATCCATTATTTATGAGCTGGAAACCACGTGACGCAATTTGTATGAAAAAGGGTTTTTACATTTGTTCTTGTGATTTATGTGGGGATTACTTGAATTGTGTAATTATTATAAATGTTTGTACTATTATCAGAATATACGTTGTTAATTCACATCTGAAGTCCGAACCTTATTATTAATTATAATTATCATAACTTATACCCAATATTATTTTAATGATTTACCAACATTTCATGAAACATTGTTGACAATTATTATTAACAATAATGAGCGGTACAATTACCATTCCGTAGTTCGAAATAAACAGAAGATATGGAAGTTGTGAAAAGAAAAAGTCAGAAGTGTGGAAATTCCCGGGTTTCCTCCCCTTTTATTCATCAGTTCACCATCAGTTCCATAATCAATTTTTGGCGAATACTTTCTGTTACTGCACTGATTCGTAGAGAACAAATACAGAGAATAATCTAAAACAATACATGGTTCTATCCCGAATATTTGATTTAAAAAAATGTGTGACATAACATAGAAATGATTCCTTAGCTTCCATCAGATCTGGCTCAACCTCGTTCGCAATTCACACAGAAAATCTAGTTCCACTGCACCGAATCTTGTGGCATCCCAAAATGTGAAGCTTTCCATTCATCCGAATTTCGGCAGATTTGTACGGACTTAGATCCCAATAAATCCAGAAAAAAGAAAAAATAGATTAATGATGTTTGACGTCTGCTCTTCGGAATATAAATAATGTTGACAAACCACCCACATTTTTTGCAGAAAATTTCATTCTGAAAAAAAAAAGTATAAATTCACGTGTCACAACTTAGAAAACAATTTTGTATAATAACTGCTAGCGAGTGGCTAATTAAAATGAACTAGCGCACCTGACGATGTCTTGCATTAGATACGAAACGTAGAGTTTGATTTACATATTTAGCGGTTCTTACACATAATTGTGTCCTAAATTCTGACATATGAATTTATACCAATTTTCATTAAAAAAAACTCAAGTCATTTGTTTAGGGTCGGTTCTAGGATTTTAGATGCCCTAGGCGAAAAACATTGCTGCACCCCCATAATCTTACGACCCCCTCCCCCAAGTCAAACCAAAAACCGGCCTTGTCCTTGACTTATTCACATTATACCATTCTCACCATTTGTGTGATGCATTGGTCTGTTCTAAAGATTATTTAAAATGATGGAGGGTATTGGAGCGACTCTGATCGCGAATTCAAATTCAGCGCACCCCCCCCCCCCNGGATTAGTCTTAGGAACAGACCACGTTCTAGAAACTTAATTGAAAATATTTAATTTTGGAAACACTATTGAAACTCGAAGAACAAAAGTCAGAATATTCCCCACCCGCTGTCACCCCTCGAAGAATGAGAGGTTTTGCACAGAGGTAATGTTACGCCAATAATAATGTGTGTTCGAACATTAGGACACAACCCACTACAGGAAAACCACTCTACAACAGTAGTTGACTTCTCGAAGACCTCATGCTAGTCGGAGACGGGGTTTCCAAACTGTATAATAGTTATTCCACTTATATTAACAAAAAAATATTCGTAATTACCTTAATCTCCTTACAAATGTGTAGCGCCCTGACGCACGAGCGATTGGGTACATGCTGATAAAACGTACGTCAAAAAACAAACCGCCCCTTAATGTTTCCATCCTAGGCAGCCGCCAATGTTGTCTATATGGACGAGCCGTCCCTGCGTTTGACTATATTGCACGTTTTTCTCGTTTCGGCCAACTATGGACCACGGTGACGAGAGCTAGTAAGGTCCAGCTCTATGTAAGTTTACTCAGCAGACACATTGTGAAACATTTTGGGGGAACAGTCTCTAGATTGATCCTGGGTAGTTTGTCTATATTATTTATAGAAAAATCGAGTACCGCTTTAACCTTACGGAATCCGAAAATGGAAAGTTTTATATTAATCCGGATTTCAGATCTGTATTTCACGATTAAAAATAATAAGTAGCGTGGTACGTAACCTTGTGGAAAACCACCAAAATGCGTCGCACTCCGACAAGTAAAGATTTCGTAACAACTCACCAAAGGGTCGTAGGGCACATTGAGCGGATGCTTGTGGCGTCCGGAGGCGGGAGCCGAAGGGGCCGGTGCCGGGGGCGGCGCCGCACGCGCCGTGGGGGCGGGCGAGGCGTTCGCTGACGAACCGCTGTCCGAGCCGCTGCCGGCCGGCGACGAACCCACGATTCTCGCCGTCGCCCGCGCGCGAGGCCCCGTCCGCGCACGTCCTCCTCCGCCGCCACTCACGCTGCCACCGCCTAAGTCCTCTTCCTCATCTTCATCCTCGTCTTCGTCCTCATCTTCCTCGTCGCCGTAGTCGCTCGTCGGGGATTCTTGCGCTTCGCCCATGGGCGGCGTCAGTTTCATGCCTGAGGATACAAAAAACAACACGCTGTTACTGTGGAGCAATAACTACAGTACTCGCGGCGAAAGAATGGTAATGAGGGAGGAGCCTAAAGAGCCCGTGAAAGTCGAGGAACCAACAATAGTATTGCAACATTATCAACTCTTCCTCTCGCTGCAGTCACATGGGCACTCGTGTCAGTAATATTTTAGTGAGTTTATGTTCGGATGTTGCCGCCTGCAATAGCCGATTCGTAGAACAGGCAGTAATTGATACGCCAACTGTGACGGACAGATGGCTTGATCTCAAAAATTGGCCGAAAGAAGGTCGCTTGAAGATAGGATTTGAACATACAGAAACCTTTGAGTGGGTGCAGTGGCATGTCGTCTGGAATGGGTGGCAAAACCCGCAGTACACATGGCAACACAGCGCTTTTGCTTCACTGGTTATATCTCATTAGTTTCCTTTCGCCGCGAGGACCGTAGGTAGGAAAATTTCTAAAGTGTTTCTCTCTCGAGAACAGCTCAAACGATTTTGATGAAATACATAAAATACGATCTACCATTATCTTCTTTCGGAGTGTGATCGTTTTGGTACTTTTTGAATATTAGAAAATACATGTACTACGGATTCCAATTGTTTTCTTCGCACAATAGTATATCAGAAATTGTTATGCATACATGAATGAATTGTTATTTTTGATCAGTAAATGTTCACATGATTTTTAAAGGTTCTAATGACCTGGACATCGACGAGTCCTAATGCCCCATTAAAAAACAAAAACACAGGATTTTGGAACGCATTGCCACATACACATAAAAATTTATTTATATTATAGATAAAACACATGAACAAGTCAAAAAGTTGTAGACGAAACATAAGATTTAAAAAAATCAAATCTACCAAGAAAGGTCGTATCGGCATTCAAAAGTACCAAACTACTCGTACCAAGTAGCTTGGTACATTTAGCTTCTTCCGAAGACATTTAAGGGACAGGATTAATCGCTGATCATATATAATTGGGGCGGCATCTATACAACAAATATTGTATGCGTCCATCAAATCGTCGATTTCATACACGTGGAAGTGTGGCGTCACAATTTGAAGCTCTCTTGTCATGAAGCAAATACGGTCCGACCTTCCGAGCAAGATCCACACCTGAGCAAGGCATGGCGCACACACACACACACACACACACCTGAATCTTGCTGACTACATCACTGAATCAGATCTGTGACGTTTTAACCGCAACTGTTCCATTCTTGTTCGAGTTCAAACAGTTCGATACAGTATTTTCTTCCCACCAAGGGCAATTCACAGTACAAAATAAATAGAGGGGTTTGTAACAACGTGTAGGATGTTATTGAGGACGCATTTATCTGTATATTCTTTTACAAGTTAACGTTGCGCACTTACGCTAAGTTTTCTTCTTGAACAAGTAGTTCAAGTCAATGCGGTCATTATAAAAGAAATACATCCTAGTTTCTTGTCTGTCCGGGAGTCGCCGCGTTGTGTTGAAAACACATGTTTCCGTCATCTCGGTCTGCTCTCCTTCGGAATACTATACTTCAGGTATTATTACCATGTTGACTGGTCAAATTGCCAACTATTCGTCGAAACTTGGAAATATTCACCAAAGTAGTTCTTATTAATTAATAATATATTCTACTATTTTTAAATATTGGATGAGGACAATTATTTTGTGATTTTAAAACTTGGTAATTAATTTAGACTGTCGTTTGACTCCTCCTTTGACAAGGGTTGCATTGTCATCAGTCACGTGATGCTGCTGCCATTTCTATTAGAACAGTATTTCCCACAGTTTTTGATGTATTATTCTTGTAAATGCCGCCTAAGATATGAAAATCTTAATGTTATTGCGTTCCTATTTCCATTTGCTATGTTTTAGTGGGGTTTTTCTCGCTAAGTTAAGCCGATACTTTTGCCAGAATACATAAGCCCGCGAAAATTTCTTCACGTGAACCGACAGTAATTTAAAGTCAAATAATTCAAAATTTCAAAATAAGGGTGTGAAAGTTCATCGCCACTAGATAGAGAATGGTTCGAACTATCATTTAAAACATTTTTTTGTGGTAATTAAGCCTAATCTCTCTCATGGGCAGTGAGGTATTAAGTACAAAGTACCCCGAAAAGGCTACAGCAAGATGGTTGAAACTCCCTCTATTCTTCACAACATCGCGGAGTCTCCCAGGTGGCCGAGCAACATCCGATTTCGGTCGCGGAAGACCCTACTTCAAGACAAGGAACTATTGAAGTTAATGTACAGGTACATACAAATCGTGAAACCAATGCGGAGTTTCCAATTTTATTTCAATTCTTCCCTTGTCAGTTCTTCTCCTCCGTATCATATAAAATCTCAACAAAGAAAATTATCTTAGACGCAACCTACCAACATCCATTTTCAGTAGACACATTACGTTGAATTGCAACACACAAAAACGAGCTGGCTGAAATCATACCCTACGAGTCCAGCAGGCCGATTCTCGTTCCGCGTAGAAATGGAGTCTTCGTAGACTCTTTCACACGATTCTTGTTCGTTTTTTTTTTTTTTTAGACAAGAACATGTGGCACAACAACATAGAGAAGAAGTCGTCTGTCTTCCTGCATCATCAGTGGGCATTTTATTTTGTTTACCAACGTGAGAAAAAGATACATTCACACCCATTTACGTACAAGTTTAAAATTAAAATTTGATACCACATTTTTCCACGTATTATTCTAGTTTCGAAAATATTAACAGTTTCCGTTCTCGCTGTTTATTGCAATCAATTATTTCTACATGGTCGTATCTGTAGATGATAAACCAAATTGTTGGTTATTCAAATCTACATTGGTAAATTAATGACTGTAGTTTTATGCAAATTCAGTCCAATATTTTAATTACAATTATTTTGTGGGACATTTTTGTACTTTCCATGTTGGTTTCTCAATTGGTCACTTGCGATCATGTTTCTCAATATTATAAAAAAGTTATACGAATCCGTCTGAATTAATCGAATGTTAAATTATCATAAATGATTCTTCGAAATATATACTAAAATATACATAAAAATAGGGTTTCTATTCCTAGTATAAGTAAAAATTAAATTGTAATTATTAATAAAAATGTGGGGGAGTTGATGTGTGATTTAATAAGTAGCTGTGTTTAAAGAATTTGACAGTGTTCTAGACTCTTCAGATGAATTCGTTCTGTAATTGACACAAATAACATAGAATTAGGTATTTAATTTCTATAAATTGTGTTCATATAAGTGTTGTTTAACATTATTTTAAATGTAGTAGCTAAGTTAGCAAAATAATGAGTTAATGGGGAATAATCAACACATCAAGAAACACGAAACCTTACAACACAATAAAAATGCCGCAATAGCCCTCTGCGAACTACGCGTTCTCTACGTAGAGAACTCTTTTTTTCTGCTGCACGAGAGGCGCAGGAAAGTTCTCTACGGTCTTGTCTACTCAGTTCTCTCTACGATGGACAGAGGAATCACTTCTCTACGGTGGGTCGTCGACAACGGAACGAGACTCGGTCTGCAATGTGCTCTCACCGAGACAACAGTTCACGAAATCAGCACTGTTGGCGAAATTTTCTTTACTGTGGTTAATAGGTCACCAATGACAACCAACAAATACGGCAACGTTTTGGTAGTTTACTGCAACCTTCTTCAACATCGTAAGGTACGTCCCACAAAACGCGTAAAACAGAATTACATTGTAATAGATGTGAATGTGTTTTGTTGCAACATATCTAAAATAAATAAATAAATAAATCGAAAGAATATTATTGACCCACACAATATATCAATTCAGTTTTATCTTCAGAACAAAAAAACAAAAAAAGAAAAGAAAGAAAGATTTCGGGCGCTATATTAATTTGAAGGTTACGCCTCGATGGACTTATTGCTTCCCCTTCGATTAGAGCTAATTAAAAATACAAAAATATAACAATATTCCTACTCGTAGTTCTCGCTTTGATCGAAGGAGTGTTAACCACTACACCATCCGTTCGTCTCTCTCAATTGTACACATATTCACTCAAGGCCGGATGGGCTCTTTAGCTGGGTTTACCAAACAACTTGGAGGAGATAGGAGTAGTTAATTGTAAGAGTCAGCTTTTCAATCGTCACACAGCTCTACGAAGTGGGACATTGAAGTGAAAAGCATACAATTTTTATTCTTCTGTCTCCGCCGGGAGTAGAACCCCGAGTAACTCAGTGGCGAGCAAGCATGTTAACCCCGGAGCCACCGGAGCAGCAAAGATCTCGTACTTCCGAGAAAACAGACGTTCGAAACGATCGAGCGGAGGTTACAAACGAAAATTCATTGTTGTTAAATTGTGACTTTACGTCTTTACACAAAACCACATGGGGACATTCCGTACATACGAGGAGTATTGGTTATCCTCACCTCGGAGGAGGTTTCTGTCTTGCAGCCAAGTGAGGGAGGTGAGGTCGTCGTCTTCGGTGGCTCCCGCCGCCCCCACCCCGCCATCCCCCGCCCCCAAGCGACCCGCGCCGGGGGTGGAGGCCAGCACTGCCCCCGCGGCCACACCGCCAGCCGCGTCACCTTCCTGGAACCAAAGACGAACAGCATTGAAACATTTTTATGTACCACTATTATCTAAGTACATGATAAAAAAGTGTAATTCTCTAATGTTCTTTCAAATTGTAGTACGTCCATGTAATTTTGTCCATGTAGTAATGTGTGGGGCCTGAAGTCACTTTTACTTTCCAATAACACAGAGTATTGTAATCTGTAGAAAAATTTCCTCTTGAGATCTCTTCGGCTCCAGGAGAGTTTATTTTTAAATTTTGGTGATGTCCAATGTATGTGTGTATGTACGTACGTATGTGAGTTAAGAATTTTATTCCATCGATGACTCACAAACAAATTGATGTACGGAAACCAAACTTGGGTTTTAACTTGGAACGCATTTGGGAAAAGAAGCCTACTTCTGCACAGTTCATTTCGACTTCATTTACTCTTTCGGATTCTTAAAAATCATAAATTCAAAACACTAAGAAGAGTTCACCGTCTCCTTCAGATTTCGAAAATCCGCCCACATCCCACATTTTCATCACTTTTTAATCTTCGTTTTCTTTCGGTATATCTCACGAAGTGATTTTTATCAACTTGAGTTTTGTACCTCAACATTGCTAATTCGAATACCGAGAAATGGGATTTTACTGTTCAGTGGGTGTAAGGGGTAGAATCGCGTTGACGTTTTCACGTCTGCGTGTCTTTTATAAGCTTCACACTTTTTGTTTTCTTCATGGTTGCGTAGAGGCTCGATCGGCTTCGAAATCTTTTTTTTTCTTTTCTCTGTAAACTCATTAAAACGAGCATAAACTCATTGAAATTCAAATATCGTGTAGCCTCAAGTATTGAAATAAAAAAGGACATACATATATATTTAAAAAAACAATATTTCCTATCCAATTCATTCAGTTAGTTGTATAACAAAGACTTACGACCCTTTACCAATATGACAGTAATTTTTCATTGAAATTTCAACCAACAACGTTACCCCTAAAGATTCCATTGAATAAAATATGGTTGAAGAAATTAATTTCTATGAAGTTAAATTGTTTCGAACTTCGAGCATGACGTAACTTTTACAAAAGAGACTAATCTGACGAAACACTCGAACAGTATAAGCTCGTAACAAAATAAGCAACGCAATCACTTTATCAAATTACACAAAACACTAAAATCCTTTTACTAAAAGCCTGAAAGTTTGCGAAATCCAATTACGTCCGATTCAAAACTTCATCCGATTCCGTCGCAGTAAACCGGATTTTTCTCACTTCGCACTAAATACCATACTTCTAAAAACGCTTATTCTCTGAACGAAAGCAGCTTTCTAAAACAAATCGGTCGCTGTAATCCGATGAACATTTTTATTGGCTATAAAAGTAAGATATTTCCCACACCCCTTTATTATAAAGTATTTATTAAGACTACATCAGTACTGCTATTTGACCTTTAACATGTTCATACATAGATTTCAACGATTTTCCAACCATCCCATCCCTCTGTCATAGAATTAAAAAAATTAGTTTTATAAAATATGTTCATATCTTGGACAAGATTGAAATATTATAGAGAATTTGTTAGGGTGGCCTATGGGGTATCACTGTAAATGAATCTTAGTATATGACTACGCAGTTGATCAGATTCAATATTTAACACGCGGTATCTCCTCGTATCGCATCTCCGAGAACAAACTCCAGAACATGACTCAGTCTCCTTTTTTATACGCAAGAAATACGACTCAAATACATCATTTGGGTCACAATATCAACATTTTCAATATTTCGCTGTAGCTAAAAATCATAAATTTGGATTCTCATAGCGAGGGCCTGAGAAGTGTACGTCGTCAGCAATTTCCTTGTGTGAGAGTGCGTGTCACGTGATATTTATAGTGATAACGTCATTTCCGTTTGCAGTGCAGACCTCGTATGTTTGGATTGAACTGTCATGGATTACGGAGAGAGAAAAAGAAACGATTAAAAAAATTTCATTTCTCGAGATTCATTCCAGCTAAGGTAAATAAAATGGAATATCTACAATAAATAAAAAAAAACTGTACGTGACTTGGCATCTTGCTAAATATGTCATCAAGACAATTTTAATTGGTCTCAGCTTCTCTTTAGTAGTTCAGGGCTAGCATGCTTTGCTTGTCACCGAGTCACTTTTCAATTCCCGGCGTGGACAGAAGAAGAAGAAAATAATTGTAGCTTTTCACCTCAAATGTCCAAGTTGACACACAGCTGCGACTATTGAAAAGCGAAACCACCTTCTTCTATCTACCTCTTACTCGCACCAACACATCAACGCGGGACAAGTTGTCGGTAAATCCAGCTAAGCGGCTCACCTACCAACAATAATCCTACCACTCCCTACCTCCTATCATCTCTCCTCCTATCCTAGCAAACGAAGAACCGACGTTGGAAAATTCTCGTTTCTCAATGGAGCAATTAGAGACTGGAATTTAATGCTTGCATCGGTCGAGGAAAAGATTTTGAACTACGCGTCTATTCACAGACTTAAGCGAGTTCTGGAAGGAGTGCGTTCGTGTAGATGTGAAGAAGGAAAAGCAAAAGAGGCAGAGACAGGGAAGGGAGGAAAATGTGAACTGAAGTGCACCAAAAGGGTAAATCGAGTAATTCAGGTAACCTGCCGTAAAATGCGCAATAAGTAATTATTAAAAATAGAACAGCCACATCAATAATAAACGTTTTTCTTTTTGATTTGTCTATTAATATTACGTCTGGATTGTTATGATCTACTGTTCTATCAGTAATGATTTGCTTATTCCAGTACAGGGTGGCTGGGTTTCTATTTTCCAGGACAGTTGGTGGGTCTAATTTAAAATAGAGGGGAACTGTTTCAACCAAGTTCAAGTTTTTAGCTAGCTTTATTATTATTATTATTAACAATAGTGAAAACTGCGCTTCGCTATATTTATTCCTTTTTTGAAGCGTTTCTTTTTACTAACAGCTTAGGTTTGGAGTTTTTTTTTATCAAGTTCTGACAGACATCAGTGGCGAAATAATTTATCTCTAGAGAGCAATTCTCCGATTCGTCGATGCACCGCGCTGACGATCATCTACGTAAGCCACCCATCTGCATTAGTGTCAGTCCAAGTAAAGAAGTACGGATGACGCCAAGGAGACCTTGGTTCGTTCAGCAGCCGCAGCAGCAGCAGCGGCGATGCACAGAGAAAGCACAACGCCTGCGGGGGGCAAAACAGCTGCGGGCGACCGAGCGAGCTCTAGCGACGCCACGTCATCCGACTGTTGCTGCATCGTGCTTTCGCACGGAACTAGGTTACATGGCAACACGCTGTCCGAGGCAACGGCGAGGTAGAGGCCTCGCTTAAGAGAGAACCGTCAGCGGGGGGGGGGGG
>NNCF01134915.1:66669-81039 GCA_002313205.1 Laupala kohalensis
GGGGGGGGGGGGGGGGAATCTGATGCGGAATTTCTCATACTTCCCGAAAATAATGATTAATATTTAATAATCAAAAAAGCAATTATAAACTGCGTTTGACCACGCGGAGGACAATAAACTAATTTACTCTCCGGAAAGCAAGGGACCATCCCATCAATTCCGATCAAGGGCCCTAAGGTAGAGGCGGATTTAACGTTCAACACACTCCTAATAATAAAAACAATTCCCTAGATGTTATCAAATTAACATAATAAAAAATGTTATTTCAGAAGTACGTATTATTATCAATCTATAGATTATTCGAAAGGTATTGTTTATAAATCGTAACTATTAAATAAAACTAAATTCGAGATTAATTATTTCAATACATGCAGCCCCTACGCACACTACGCGCAGTTTCTCATAGTGGAGTCAATCAGTTGGAGTTGGTCACATGATTGTGTCGTGTCTCCTTCCCTTTCTCCCTCCCTACTCAACCAATAAGAGGCGAGCATCCAGTGCCAGCTGGCGCCCAAGGAGCTATGAGAGTTTGCTAGTAGTAAATACAGTTATGAGAAGTTACGTCTAGTTGCGGACACGGCTGTCGGTACTCTCTTAAGTTAAGGGCTCTACAGCGAGCCGCCCACGAAAACAGGCCGACGAGGAAAGCCAATAGAGGGAAGATGCCTCGCTTAATACGAACAATACTGCTCTTCATGTCACTGGAGGCGTTACAATAGAGCGATACGAGTGACGTCCATTGAGAAACTATTCCATTTCAATTCATAACTAAGATACAGGCTTATTCAAAACAAGCTGATTACCCTGTGTTGCCAGGTAATTTTCTTGGACTAATCTTTTTTACTCAGCAAAAATTAAAATCTATATCGCACAATCAAAATACTTTTAGTTACTGGTTATTAAAAACATGTCCGAAGTATGAATCCTGCTCTTCCAACCATTATTATTTATAAGTTCATCGATAACGTACAAATTATTTTTTTAATATTTATCCTTTTTTTTACTTTTTATTATGAAATGTTATTACGCAGCGGTGACAGGGTAATATTTTTTTCAGAGTACTTGGTGACGTCAGATCTATTTCAAATTATATATAAACTCCGCGTTGCCCCGGATGTTCCTCAGGCTGATCATCTTTTACTTAGGAAGAAATAAAATACATCTATATTAGAAGATCACAATACTGTCACTCGCTGTTTTTTTTTTTTTAAACATTTGCGACACCTATTTTTTTCTAATTCATAATAATACAAAACTTGACTGCGTCCACTAAATCACCTCGCAGGAGCCGCGCCGGTCGAATTTCGCTTCCTGGGCGCATGACGACGACGAGGCTGCACCATTTCATTAGAATTCTTGTAAAAACCTGAACTGTATGTCGAAATTTTACGATTTAAACACTTTTTTACATTCGTTAAATGCACAAAACAAATCCATTAAATTTGATTATGATTTATTTTGTCTTTCTTAAATTACTCTTGAATTGAAGTATTTTCGTTTTCATTTTTAATAACGTTTTATCGATAATTTTGGTAAATTTTTGTACATAGACATTAGATGCTGTCGCGGACTTTTCTGTAGAACTCTTTGAGGCAAACAATATTTGCCTTTAATAGTTGTCACCTATCACTAACCGGTTAGACAGCGTAAGCGAATATAACTCTTCTTTCCGATTTTATCGACATTTATGGTCTAAAACCATTTCTATTTTTCTTATCACACACATAAAAAATGAATGTTAGCGTATGTTCATCCCTGGACATCTAAACTATCTCCTAGTTAAAATTTCATCGCGATCGGTTCAGTGGTTTAGTCGTGATCAGGTAACAAACAGACAGACGGATACTTTCGCGTTACACATTTATACATATTAGTACGGATGATGTACGGGATTTTAAAGTACTATAACTAACAGCGTTTTCCATTTATTCCTCCGAGTGTCCACTAGCACCGGACAAAAAACGTCATTGCAATCCGCCAGTTCCCCACTCCACCGGGAGGAATGTAGCAAATATAAATGGAACATCTTTGCTGTAAGTAGGATGCACGATTCGGGCAGGGCCATTGATAGCCGCAAAAGTTAACGGAACAATAATAACTTAATGCAATCATTAACACTTATAACAACAAATAGTCTTTTCGTGTTAGTGTATTTATAATGCAAGAATTACCTGTTCTTCATTATATAATCGGATTACCGAAACGAAATGTATAATCTTTATAATTCTTTCTCCTTTGGAAAAGACAAATTCGACGTACAACTCTTGTTCTTCATCTGAGGATCTTTCAGACGAAGACAATATCTGGAATAAACTCGTGGCATCCATGATGGATGCGTTATCCACAGACTAACCTAACCTCAACAACGCCCAGGGCAGTCCGTGAACTGAGAAAATTGTCAGTTGCTCTCGGTGTGTGGACTGCGTGCGTGCCCGCACCGCACTGGCGCACCTTCTCTGTCAAATGTAACAACGTTTTTGCACTCTGGGACACTCAGAGCAGTAAACTGAAAATGTCATGAGTCACTTTTAAATGTACATATATGTACCAGTGCCAGAATAACTTCCGCTACACTTCTGGCCATTTGAATACGAAAATATTTGAGTTTTCCTTCATTTTGAACCAAATCTCTTATGTGACTCGCATGAAAATGACTTATTTTTATTACTTTAAAATACACGACATTATTGTTACGAATTATAATCATTAATATATTTTTTTCAGTCAACGATTGGCAAAAACATCGATTTCCATGAAGTGACCGATTTGTGACATTCAAAGCACGAATAGTCTCTAATATATACAATAATTGATACAAAGAAACTTCAAGTGCACACTGAACCTAATAAAACATCAAACCCAAGATCTGACTCATTTGAATGTACACGTGTCTCAAATCTATGTTAAAACTTCATACAAATATGACAGTTTCCTTCGATTTATGCTAAGATATAACATAAAAAATTTAGTTAATGAACAGGTAAATAAAATAATATTCGATATACGTAAGGAAAAAATTCATAAACGACAATGAAGGAGAAAAGGGGTCACACGTTTCCATCGACGATAACACTAACGTCTCATTAAATCAACGTATTTACCTCATTAATAACAGTTTATGGGTGGGTGTGTTCATAACAGACTTAAAGACGTACTACAAGTTTCAATATTCAGTTACGTAATTTTATTCATTTAAGAAACGTACACAGCAAATGTATGATGTTATGTAATTTTACACCCTCCTTCAAAAGAAACAGAACTCAAGCACATTCCAAAGGAACATATTTTTCATAATAAAAAGTAAAAAAACGAAACAACAATAATGTGTACATTAACGAGGAACTTATAAATAATAATGATTGGAAGAGCAGGCCTCATACTCCGGACATGTTTTTAATAACCAGTAATTAAATTATTTCGTTCTTACAATATAGATAGATTTTGTTTTCCTGAGTAGAAGAAGATAAGTCTAGAAAATCCCGAGTGACGCCGGGTAATAAGGTACTGACTTTATGTAAGACGAGATCAAGTACTGAGTTATATCTGAAGCAATAGTAGACTCTCACCATAACAGAATATACAAACGGAAATTTTTATACATTAGGCTGTTCTCAAAAACTATTGTTACCAAACATTTTTTGCCCCGACTCAAATAATTAGGACAACAGAAAGGATTACAAGAATCCAAATCAATTCTAGAGGACAAAACAAAACTCAATCATCCACGCAAAATAATTTTCCGAAGCTACTACGTCAATGACGGGATGGAATTTACCCAAGACGTTCTTGATGAAGCTTATTTTGAAAGTTCAAGTGAGCCAATAAATAACCGCATCGTCCACGATCGCAAAACAATAAAAAAAGTCAAGCGCTTAAAGTTTGAACTCAAACCACACAAACAAAACGTTATCTGATAAATAGGTCACCAAAAAAAATACAAGTATTACATACAACAATGTACTTGATAAATGATTGCAGATAACATTGATAAGACAAAGAGCACCCATGTAACAGTTTCAGACAATGTGTTTCAAGAAGATCGTTTGAAAGCGTTCAGCAAAATAGATTACGAGCGTGTTTTTCTCACGAAGATTACGTAAACTGAATTTCAAAATGAGACAAGGATCTGAATTAATAATAATATTAATAAAATATAGTATAATGACAAACAAATTAAAACATACCGGAATTCCAAGATGTTTCCTCATCCGAAAAGTCAAGTTTTCCTAAAAAAATACCTTACATCTTGATAAATTAAATTCATGTAATAATAATAATAATAATAATAATAATAATAATAATAAATTTATTGTCAAAAACAGTACAAACTGCGTATGACCACGTTGAGGAAAAAAAACTAATTTACTCTCCGGAAACAAGCAAGGGACCATCCCATCAATTCCGATCAAGGGCCCTATGGCAGAGGCGGATTCAAATTTTTTTTTTGCATAAGTTCCTAGATAAGATAAAAAGTTAGCTGAGAATTATAAAACTAATAGAATGTCAATATGTTTGTAATTTTACGCAAAAAAAAATTACATGTACAAGTTATTATCGAACTATAGATTATTCTGAGTATGACCAGTGATTCAGCTAGTTGAGAAATAGGAGAACATTCCATTTAA
Source organism: Laupala kohalensis (assembly GCA_002313205.1). Taxonomy (NCBI): domain Eukaryota; kingdom Metazoa; phylum Arthropoda; class Insecta; order Orthoptera; family Trigonidiidae; genus Laupala; species Laupala kohalensis. The sequence goes on from NNCF01134915.1 coordinate 71,295, forward strand.
CTATCATTCTGATCAGAGGTGGATTTAAAAATTCTACGCCCCTAGACAGTAATAAATATAGCGTCCTTTTAGAACAGATTTTATATCTCTTTATTGTTTATATTTATGAATGATTTGTTTTTATTTTTCATATCTATTATTAAAATGTACAAAGTAGTATAAACATTTTAATTTGGACTTACATGATTCAAAAACACTTAAAATTACACAAAGGTTCATAATTATACTATTAAATTAGAAATATCTTATCTAGAAATTTTTGGTGAATTTTTTTTGAATCCGCCTCTGCCTTAGGGCCCTTGATCGGAATTGATGAGATGGTCCCTTGCTTGCTTCCGGAGAGTAAATTAGTTTTTTTTTCCTCCACGTGGTCATACGCAGTTTGTACTGTTTTTTGACAATAAATGTATTTATTTTAAATATTACATTTTCAGTATCTTTTTTTGCGCCCCTAGGCAATATAACGTATATTGCGTATAGCTAAATACCTTTCGGTTCTGGTATTTAGGAAACGGGACCAGCTCAAAGAGTAGTGCGGAAGGAATAGGGAGCTTAAAAACAAAAAAAATCGTATTACACGACTTTATCAGTATACATAAAAAATAAAAATAAAAACCAGAAGCCACCATTATATCGCTATGGTTTCCAAATTTATGAAACATCTTCCAATTAAAAGGTGCAAATTGAAAAAAATGAAATTCACACACCCATTGTTGGTATACATAGATTACTGTAACTACAGGTTACAGTATGTAGGGTCTCACAAATCCTACTTAATACTGGAGATGTGGCAACCTCGCGTTCTGCAAGAGGCCAGCCACTCTCGTGAAGTCCCGTTACTTCGAATTCCGACCTGTACTCGTAGTTCAATAAACACCCTGTATTTCATATAATGTGGTGGAGCCTCATACACCCTCACTCCCACAGAGTATTAAACCGGTGGTTCACACACTTTCCGTGAGTCTACAAATACTATGTATTTCAATGTTTGTGTTTTCACACTGCTTCAATGCACTTTACTTGGGTTAAATCGAAGTATAATTTATAGGGTTAATGGGGTGGTGTAAGGTGCCTGCCCGACATTCGTCAGCAATCGTTGAGGGAAAGACCGGCTGGAACCTTCCCCCATTGAACGAACATACTCCTGATCTGAAGCAGACTATACAGAACGAAGTAGCTCGGAATGACCGACGAAGCGATGAATATGTGGAACTGTAATCACACTTAAAGACAGGTTTACTTCTCCCTATTTTTCTTTTAGAAATATTATGATTTCAAAGCAATATCGTATTCTTGGAGCACGGACATTAAGAAAAATTTGTTACACTAAGATCATCACTTATCCAATGAAAACTACGTTTTCTGGATTCAGTTCAAGGATATAACTTGAAAATATATCGTCTCTTCTCTCACCCTCGACGCGAGATGTGCAACTCTTTCTTTCGGACAGCCCTGTAGATCACGCATGCTACATCGTATCGAGAACAACACACGGAGCAATATAAAATATGGCAAGTTGTGCAATTATTCGAGTCTGCATATTCCACCCCGGTGAGTTGCATCCTTTCATAATGAGTTCTCGTTGTTCCGTCATTCTCTGCACGCGAAGCGGAAGGCGACCCAAAACTGAACGTCTCAACGATCGCCATCAGGCAAGAAATGCATGGCCAGGTCTCGATGCGACGCATGGCGCGAAACTCGAGATGAATCAAGGCCACTTCAACTGAACCGACTGTCGCATTGTATTATTATTATTGTTGTTGTTGTTGTGCACTTGTATTTTCTCTGTTCGAACAGGTAGTTGGGGGTGTGGCTTATACGCCAAGCCGGAAGTAAAATTTGGTCTTAGTCGATACTAAGAAATTTCCTTGTTAGGTGACTAGTTTGTAATATAACGGATTTCTGCATTTCTGGCAGTACATTTCTGGTCAATGGCAATTTTGCAACATGTCCTTTCAGTGTTTTGCAAATGACTCCAGTTGCTGAAATTATTAGGGGAATAATTAATACTTCATTTTGTTTCCAACTCTCTTGAATTGCTGCCTTAAGTAACTGATATTTTTGAATTATTGTTTGTTCTGTCTTTTCTAAATTGTTTGTGGAAGGAACAACTACATCAATAATAAAAGTTTTTCTTTTAGATTTGTCTATTAATATTGTCTAGCTTGTTATGATCTACTGTTCTGTCTGTATTATTATTATTATTATTATTATTATTATTATTACAGTATTAATATGGTTTTAGGGATCACCAACATCTGGACACGTCTGTAGTAGAGGACTTCGTAATTTACGTCTCTGGCATGAAGTGGGTTTGTGATACTGTCGACGCGGAGTCCGATGATGTTAAACCTCAGAGCTACGTAACGTTATGATTCACAGGGACACTCTTTTAACCTTAAAATTCGTCACTGAAATTCAGGTACATTCTAAAGGCGTCTACAACAGCCTGAAGGCGAACGGGATTGCGTAGTTGGTTGCGCCTAAGCTGAAGGACCCGGGTTCGAATCCCGGTTCCCGTCCTCTCACTTTCATTCAATATAACGTAATTAATCTGTTACCTGGACGTGTCGTTCACAGCAACTTCCGAGAATTTCTGAATGAGGTGTCAGACGTAAGCGTAACTAACCTAATTCGTTTATAGTTCAAAGAAAAAAGTGAGTTTTAAAGTACTTTTTGGATGCGATGGTAGAAGAATAGTAAAATCTTTTTAGGATTTCGACCAAGTTAAACCCGTTTGACCAACAACTCAACAGGATTTTCGGCTACGTAGCAGTTCCTGTGAACGTTCACATGGTATATCGCAGTCCAGTACGATTTTTGCATGGTGAATTGACGTAAAGATTACTGCGCATGGAGAAGAGGGAGAAAATATGGGGGTGACCCGCAAGGACTCGTCCAAGCCCACCTTTTGTACTTTAAGTCTTTCCCTACTTGAATGATAAATCACCTCTGTTTATGGACAAAATTTACCCTGAACACGCAACCTAGGTTTATTAATCATTCTCTCAAAACATTCTGTAAAAATAAATATAGCACTAATAGTTAACATTTATCACATCAGATAAAGTCATAACATCGTCCTACCTTTCCTGAATCTAAGTGAAACACTGATACATGGAAAACTAACAATTCTTTCGCCGGAGGACCATAGTAACGAAATGTTACCAATGAAGTGAGAGCGCGGCTTTGTCATGTCTGCTGCGGGAGGTGGCCTAGCGTAGATCTACCATTCCGGTCAATGCTTTTCTACCGGGTATAGCAGCCCAACTTCAAGCAACATCCTTGCGATCAAAGGGTAACAATCAAACCCTCAGACCGTCGCAATTGGCATATCAATTACTGCCGGGTGTACTGATGTAGGCGACAGCATCTGAACGTTAACCCACAAAGATTCTGATGACACGAGAAAGTGCCCATGTGTTTAACAGCGCGAGGAAGAGTCGGTACTCTGGCATTCACGCGGTCCTTAGGCTATTCGCTCGTCACTATTCTTTCACCGCGCGCACTGCACATACATTTTAGTGTAAGTTCCAATAAGTCGTACGAATTATTTAAGAGAAGCGCGTTGGCCATACGGTCCTCGCCAAGCTAACGTTTTTTATTTTGAGGTAAAAAAAAACAACACATGGACAAACTGTGGAAGTGAGAAAACTATCATCTTCTACGATGCTGCAAAACTTTGCAATCACGCTGTTGACACTTGGCAAGCGTAGTTGCTCCTTCGGGACTTGTGTGTAAAAGATCAAGGACTTAAACCTGCCTACTTAAAATTCCCAACAACTTATCATTCTGAGATTAGACACAAACAAACCATTAGAGATGATGGACTTTTGTTTTACGAGCAAGGTCATGGAGTACAAACATGATAAAAGAGTTCGGAGGCACATCAGGGTTATAATATTTATCAAGGTAGGTAAAAATACGGGAATTATGCGTGTCTCGCTAGTAGAATGTACAATTTATACGATTTCCATTTTTACTGCCTTTTAGTAGATTGAACAATATACTACCTTAGGTCCCTTCATCGGAATTGATGGGATATTCCCTTGCTTGCTTCCAGAAAGTAAATTAGTTTATTGACCTCCACGTAATCATACGCAGTTTGCAACTTTTGCTTTTTTGAAAGTAAAATTTATTATTATTACTGTTGAAATTTAAAATATACATAAAATACCTAGGGATATATTTTGAAAACATCAATTATTTATGGTATTCATTAACGCGATTAATAAAAGTTATTTCACTGGGGTATCAATAAGCAAAGTACCAAAAGAACAACAGGGAAAAAGTCGAGAGTGGTGGTCGAATGGTGGCGTCTTCGCTTTCACGATCCCATTAGCTGAGCGATTAGAGCGTCATTAATTTCCTCNTGGCGTCTTCGCTTTCACGATCCCATTAGCTGAGCGATTAGAGCGTCATTAATTTCCTCTCCCAAGTCCAACGGTTTGGTGGAAGAGAAGGCGTCGTGGTGTTGAACTTCCTCCTTTTGCCAAAATACATCAAATAATGAATAATAATAAATCTTTTCTTTTGTATCGCACATTAAATGAATATTATTTTTTAATTATGTGGGAGTTTCGATTACTTCCTCAGCTTAAAATTCAATGTTGTTCACTTCGTAATTAATAAACATGAACATGGATCACCAAGAATCCGGATTGTATACAGGAAGTTGTACATATAAAACACAATAAAAAAAGTTTCATCATTCATTTGGCTTTTGTAGACCTTTTTCAATCACGCTTTTGCAATTAAAATAGTAAAATGATATATTCTTCGGAATCCGTAATATTTGTATATTCTAATACAAATAAAAAAGACCATACTGATAAATGAGACGATGTTTAGGGTTGCCATCCGTCCGGTTTCCCCGGATTTCTCCTAGTCTGAAGGGTGTCCCAGGAGCTTCTAGGCGGGGCTTTCCACAACGTCGTTTTTATTGTTTTTTTAATTTTAAGAAGTCGAGTATTCAAAACTAACCGTTACGATCGTTCGAAATTCGCAAACGACGAGGTGCGAATCCAAGAATTAATTCGTTAATTTTAAGATGATTATTTTTGTAACGAGAGTTATGTTTTCTTATCAGTATTCAGTTCTTATTTTCGTCTGAGAAAAATATAATTAGAACTTTTGTTCATAAGTTGTACTAATAAGTTATCTTTCTTTCAATACGAAAAAAGGACGGAAAATGTTTAAAAGCGAATGTATTACTTCTATGAAAATACATTTTTATTTATTATCTAATTAATGGCACGTAAAAACAAGTTAAAATTATTTTATTATTGTCAAGTACAAAACCATTTACATAATAATATCCACGGTTTTATGTTTCAAAATTCGGACATTTCGGCTTCGTTGCCCCAGATTTGAGATTTTGTTCATGTCCACCCTAATCGTGTCCGATCTTTTCATAAACAAAGTCATGCAAAGAATGTGAACAAAAGCACTTCATTTCCTCGTACAATAATTAGCATCCCGTTGACACAAAACTAATTAAAACCCGAAACAATACGACTCGAATATTCAGTGCAGAAGTTTGTATGCACAAACAGTTCCTGTTCCGTGACAACACCGAATGCAATATGCTTTCTCCCGCGAAAGACACAATCGTCCGTCCGTCCGTCCGTCCGCGAAACTTTTCGCAACAAACAACAATGTTTAGCCAGACGGCAGACAAGACAGACATTGCGCGCGCCTCTTCCGAGCAACTCTTGAGGGAAAACGCTTATTAATTTCTTAGCTTCACGACTGTCGAGGACGGATCGAACTGTCGACGTATCGCGGGGAAAGAAGATGTTGTAAATGTGCAAACTGCGTGCGGCCGAGAAGAAGAAGAGCAGGGAGGGGGGGGGGAAAGGGAACAAGAAATAACGGTTGAGAAGAACAAGAAGTTCGCAGAGGTTGGAAGCTTTCGGACAGCTATTCTTTAACAGAGGTCAGCACACAGAGAACAAAAAGGGCTGGGCAAAGTGGAGGAAAATGAGATGATCGTTCGGGTTAAAGATATTGCGGGGACCTATAAACGATTGGTTTTACGGTCGGTTTATATCACAATCATATAATATTCAGCCCCCTCCGGCGGCTAATAGGTTAGCGTACTCGCTCACCACCAAGTCAACTCCCGGAGGGGCCGAAGTAAAAACAATTGTTACTTCAAACCGCTACGACTTCAGAAAAGCAAACCCTCCTTCTTAAAGCCACCTCCTAATACTTTTAGTATTCCTAACTACTTCTACTAACCCCTCCACGTGGGTCAAGTTGTTGGTAAACCCAGCTACGCGGCCCACCTACTAACAATAACCCCTACCACCCAACTCCTACCTCCCTATCGCTCCATGTAGATAAGCGCACGCTACATTTTACATTTACAAATACTACAATAAAAAAAATCATATCTTAATTTTAACCAGTCCCTCAACTGCCACGTCGTGATTGCTTTACACGATGGAAACCAGGTTTCGATTCCCACCTGAACTAGAAACGTAGAGGTTTTTTCTTCTCTATATCACACTCTATGGCCGTGCGATGGCGTGGAAGCATGTTTTTCTACAACGACCGCAGGTATCAGGGTTACATCTAGTCACTGTTCCCCCGAAAGTGTCTGGTAAGTAAACCCATGCAGAGTTGGGTACAAAAGAACTCTGGAGGTCCAAGGGATGCACGACTTGCCACGAGGTTCACACCATGAATCCTCCTTTCCCACCAAACCATTCTTAAGGGGACGGATTTGGGAAGGGAATATGTTGGTGTAACATCGGGGCCAGTATAGATTTTGAAATAACATTTTCAAGCACTGTGCTCGCCGGAAATTCCAAAGGCGATTAAGCCAGGTCCGTCGCCGCCCAAACAAGGAAAGGTGCGCGTTAAGACCTCTCGTATTGTGAAGAGGCAGAACTCCCTTCTACTTCTGAAAACTGAGATGAACGCCCGGAGAAGGAAAATGAGTATGTATGGAATATTTCAGCAGTTGACAGAAATAGTGTTCATCCGAAAAGGCAGTTTTTCTCGGAAGCTGAGGAGTGACCAAGCCGAGGTGGGGTGTTGGAAAGGGGCGAAGAGGTAGTCACGTGACCTCCGCCTCAATATATATTGGAGGGATTTCAGCTCCTAAGTGACTTTTATACTGGAGGCTTTCAGACTTTGAGACAAGTGCGAAAGCGTATAGAAGTACGCAAGTTATTTAATATGTAACTTGGTTAGTTTGGTCGTCAGACCACTGAGAATTGCTGCGGTAATTCTATTACCTGCTATAGGCGCGAATAACATAGCTTGGAACAGTTATTTATTTCGAGATAGCAACTTGGAACTTTTTGAACTTCGGATAATCTGGGTAGATTTCCGAGTTAATTCATAACACCAGTAGTTATAACTGTGTGTAATTATTGCTTTTAGATAGCAATATCAAGTAATAACAAGTTCAAACTTGTATTTATGATTTGCGAGTTTGTCTACATTTGTAAATATTCAGAGCTTTATTTAATTTGAATTAAATGTTTTATTGTTATTACTCGTGTGTTTGATTGCTTGGGGAAACCAAGCTGGTGGCAGCGAACTCTACCATAAAGGTTGTGGTTTATGGTTGAATCCCGCTTCTCCGCCAAAAGCTTACGCACATCGCATATGGGCTGGTGGTGTGTTGTAACAGTTGTGTCACGTACCGAATCGACATGGGTCTATGGTAAGTGAAGTTACAAATCGCTCAGCAGAGCCATGGAGTATTAAGTATGGAATATCAGCCCTGAAGCGAAATCAACAGGAATCTTCTGAGTTCCTGTTTAAATAAGGGCAGCAGTGGCATCAAATGATCAAAGCACAATGGAGACAACGTGCTTCTACGCCCTCCATGTGCGTCGATATGCCGAATACGCCCGTACGAACAGTAGGCGACAACGTACTGGCTTCAATGATCATTTATGTAGAGTAACAATGACAATAAATTTAATGCCAAAAAAGTAGTTACAAACTGAGAATGACAACGTGGAGGACACTAAAGTAATTTACTCTCTGGAAGCGAGTAAGATACCATCCCATCAATTCCTATCAAGGGCTCTACGACAGAGACGGATTTGACATTTCAACCCACTCCGAAGACAGGATAAAAGGAGACTGCGTCGTCTACGGCCGAGTGAAAATTGCGACGGACCGGAACTCGAACCCGGGAGTTCTGCTTTAACCGCAGGACTAACGCACCACTCGCCTCGGGCTTCCAAAACCCATACGCAACATCCACCAGGTCTGTTCCTGTGAACCTTCATCACACCCCATACAGAGGATAAGTGATGACACACGGCTCCCTGTGCCGGGAACACTTGTACCCGGTTTGTGCAGCGATCGCACACCTGCGGCAGAACCAGGTCTAGGGTTCGAGTCTCGGTCCATTGCAATTTTCACTCGACCGCAGACGATGCATTAATTATACCATTTAAATAGAAATAAAGTAATTGAAAAACTTCTTAAGTTTGGCTCGGGTTCTCAAGTTTTTTGATAATTTTTGTTTAATAACTTCCTTAATTGTCAGGGAAGGCAAAGAAAATTGATGACTGTTCCCTTTTATATTATTTTTGTGTCATGTGTGAAATGATATTTAAATCGATTCCATTAGAAATCTTAGTGAATTTTATTTAAAAACCTCCCTATCAGATATTTCATCAATAAAAGCCCGTAGAATTTCAAAGTTGGTTTTATTCAAATATGAGACCGGGGAGGTCGAAATTTTATTTGATAAGTTGACAGATAATAATTTATTCTTTCATTAAAAACAATCTAGGCGCTTTGAGGAGGTTTTACTGACGCGCTCGTCCTTTCGCTCGTCGGTATCTATTGCAATTTGGTGATCAACCCGTTTGTGTGGAGTGGAGTTCTTCCCCGACAGAGTGTCACCTACTAACTGATTGCATAAAATACAGCAGGATACAGAGAAATATCTGCAGATTTACCAACACTTCTTGACAATAAAACGGATCATGTTAATAAATTACTGAAATTCATAAATGGATCGGGGCTCTCCTCCCACAGTTACCTTACTTCCTTTTCCTTTGTTTAATAAATTATTGTGTTCAGGATTTAGCTTTTATTTTATTATAAGTATAAATCAACTGTTGTCTGTCCTTTCGTACTGTCTTTGAACTTAGATATGTGAGGGCTCTAATGACCTAGATGTTGGCAAGTCCTAAAGCCCCAATAATAATAATAATAATAGTGGTAGTACAAAATAAAAATTTAGGACGGTCAAATACAATCGCCACCTTAATTCTAGAGAGTAGACAACTCAACCCCTGAGTTGCCACCCCTGAGTGTGACCTGACGAAAGAAAATCGCGAATGGGCCTACAGCAGCACACTCCTCGCAGTCACCGGGCCACGAAGCAGCGCGCGTCCGCTGCGGGGCGTGAAACCCAACGGAAGAGAAAAAAGGACGAGCAAAGGCGCGCAACGTCGCGAATAAAAAAAAAGAAAGAAAAGAAAGAAAAACGCAGACGAAGAATGAAACGTTTCTCTCGTGCGAACAGGCGAAATTTAGAAACTTCTCTCCGCTGAGTGGACACGGAGACGTCGATGTGCCTTCTGGTTGGTTGGACTAGAGTCCTAAATCAAGATAGGTGCAAAGATTATGTTTAAGGTAGTACTTCACATAAACTCGAAAAATGTAACATTACATTTAGTTTATATTTCGTAAACTAGTTATTATGACAGTTAACGAGTGGACAAAGTTTCATGACCTTCAAGAGAATAGTTTTCGAGTT
>NNCF01134915.1:81185-116748 GCA_002313205.1 Laupala kohalensis
AATTTCTTAAAACTTTTTGAAATTGTTCACTGGTATTCTGAAAGTATGAAAACCGTATGACAATCATAAGTCAGGGGATCTAAAATGAGACATTTCATAAAAAGTAAAATGAAGTCAGGCTACTCGAGATTACTGTAGCGAAACGTCACAACGCCGCACTACATCAACCGAACCATATATTTAATCTTTCGCCACCAGAGAGCGAATATCTAAGCCACGGCCTTCTAACTTCCCCAATACATGGAGTTCAAAGAGACGAAAGCATTGACGTGTAATTTTTCATTTTGTCAAATTGGAATTGAAATATATTACTTTGAGCTATATGTTGATGGACTACTTTTTCAGAGACTACTTTGCCTTTCCGCGTAGAACAAGATGATTTCAAAGACATTCTTCAAATAATCAGTGTTGGAAGTAACCTAAAAAACGTTCATCTATTTACGCGTTGTTTACAAGTAAGAAGCTCAGTTATGAATTAAATACAATGCCACCAACTTGAAGATGTAAAATACAACATTGCCGCGATTAAAGTGTAAAATAACATGCATTGTTTTAGTTCATATTATATTGAAATTCACGGTTAAATACATGTCATACATCCCAAGTAATCTCATAAGTTTTAAATATGTATTAATGTCTTAGTCTGGTATCTTACGGCGTAGTTTAATTTTCTTCTTCTTCTTCTGTAAGTTACAATCCAGATACAGTCACATTAAAAGTTTGGAATTTCGAATGAATTTTTATTGTTCACGACCATACANCACCTAAGATTATGTCGCTGAAAAAAGTAGAGACGAAGTTTGACTCTGAATTCCGGTGGAACTGGCACTCCCAACTTTGTCAAATCACTGAGATGTGTAATTGTTTTCTTTATATTTATCCCAATTGTTTTATAACACGACAATACGAATTATACTGATGAGAAAACATGATCTAATATGTATTTATCGGTTAATAACATAGTGCAAACAATATTCAGGAGCTCGCTTGACTCGTTTGAAATGCATGAGAGCGTGTAAAAACATGGCGGCCGAGCGCAACGACTTCGTGATTTAAGCGTCACAACTCGGAAAAGGATGAATAGCTTTCTCAAATGCCCGGTGGGTTATGGTTAAATGTTATGGAAAATTTATTACAAATCAAACTTAACTTCCATCACTTTCGTGATCGTATTTCAGTTGGTCTTATTTTGTAAATAAATTGTTTACTCCATAAGACGCAATGTATTACACCATGAATTATAATTGCTATTATTTCATTTAAATGTCCGGTGAGGTTTGTTTCTCTAGTCGAAATCATAATAAATACACGTTACTCTGAATATTCTTGCCAATTTAAGATATTTTAGAGATTTAATTCTACCTACGCTAGTGCTACCTTAAGATGCATGGCACGAGGCTAAGGCATCAACGGATGCCCTTGAAGTACAGAACGCGGTAATACCATTAGATCCTTACATACATACACAGAATAAATAACAGGAAGAAAGTACGAAAGGGAGAGTCGGTAGGTATACAAGGAACGCGATTAGAGAGGGCAGGAAAATAATTACGGCAGAATTATTAAAGGGATGGCAGATGAGGTGGTAGGATAGTAGGAATGGATGAATTTTGCAGAAAAGAATCGTAAATGATTCGTATTGATCCCGTTTTGTAATGGAGTTCTTGGCCCAGCATGGTAATTTCAGAGCGTATGTGAGGAATAGAAAGAGCAGAAACAACGGGGAGTAAGTGCGGGAAAGGAGGTGAGACAGGACGACACGTTTTCTGACTTTAACGGGAGAGAGAGAGAGAGAGAGAGCAGAGTACGCGAGGTATGTGAAAGAGAGAGGAATCTGGAATATGACACGGAAAAGTGAATTAATAAGAAGCCACGAAAAATATGAGAAATTCAAAGAATATGTCTCGCAAATAGGATTAATAAGATATTTTGAACACGGAGGAAATATAACACATAAAAAGGAGAACTGACAAAGAAGAAACCTTACAATGACAATGTTGGAGGCCAAGGTTAAATGGTGGGANAACCTAAAAAACGTTCATCTATTTACGCGTTGTTTACAAGTAAGAAGCTCAGTTATGAATTAAATACAATGCCACCAACTTGAAGATGTAAAATACAACATTGCCGCGATTAAAGTGTAAAATAACATGCATTGTTTTAGTTCATATTATATTGAAATTCACGGTTAAATACATGTCATACATCCCAAGTAATCTCATAAGTTTTAAATATGTATTAATGTCTTAGTCTGGTATCTTACGGCGTAGTTTAATTTTCTTCTTCTTCTTCTGTAAGTTACAATCCAGATACAGTCACATTAAAAGTTTGGAATTTCGAATGAATTTTTATTGTTCACGACCATACACACTAATGTAAAATGTTTGAAAATAGCTTGAGAAGTACGTTTAAACACATTTTACTGAATGAGTGAGTAATCTAGTTATAATATGCCGTAATAGTGAATTTCATAAATTACATGAAGTACATTAACTTTTGACAAGATCTTACGTGAAGAATTACCTTAAGGTCAGCGCAAGTTGGTCACATCACCCAGGAGTATAATTTTTTTCTTTATTGTTTTGTAACTCATAAAAACACAACAGTATTAATAATAATGAAGAAGAAAAAATGATATAATTTCTATCTATCGGTTAAAAATACAGTACAAACTCTATTCAGGAAGTAGCTTGACTTGTTCGGAATTCATAAGGCAGCCGAGCACAAGGGGTTCGTCATTTATGCATCAGACCTCGGAAAAAATTTCAAATATCTTTTGTCTCATGTGTCTGGTGACGCCTAGATAAGAGAGATGTAAAAAAAAAAAACACTACGAAGGAAAATTAATCACAAATCGAAGTACACTTCCATCACTTTCGTGATCGTATTTCAGTTGGTCTTATTTTGTAAATAAATTGTTTACTCCATAAGACGCAATGTATTACACCATGAATTATAATTGTAATTATTTCATTTAAATGGCCGGTGAGGTTTGTTTCTCTAGTCGAAATCATAATAAATACACGTTACTCTGAATATTCTTGCCAATTTAAGATATTTTAGAGATTTAATTCTACCTACGCTAGTGCTACCTTAAGATGCATGGCACGAGGCTAAGGCATCAACGGATGCCCTTGAAGTACAGAACGCGGTAATACCATTAGATCCTTACATACATACACAGAATAAATAACAGGAAGAAAGTACGAAAGGGAGAGTCGGTAGGTATACAAGGAACGCGATTAGAGAGGGCAGGAAAATAATTACGGCAGAATTATTAAAGGGATGGCAGATGAGGTGGTAGGATAGTAGGAATGGATGAATTTTGCAGAAAAGAATCGTAAATGATTCGTATTGATCCCGTTTTGTAATGGAGTTCTTGGCCCAGCATGGTAATTTCAGAGCGTATGTGAGGAATAGAAAGAGCAGAAACAACGGGGAGTAAGTGCGGGAAAGGAGGTGAGACAGGACTACACGTTTTCTGACTTTAACGGGAGAGAGAGAGAGAGAGAGGAGTACGCGAGGTATGTGAAAGAGAGAGGAATCTGGAATATGACACGGAAAAGTGAATTAATAAGAAGCCACGAAAAATATGAGAAATTCAAAGAATATGTCTCGCAAATAGGATTAATAAGATATTTTGAACACGGAGGAAATATAACACATAAAAAGGAGAACTGACAAAGAAGAAACCTTACAATGACAATGTTGGAGGCCAAGGTTAAATGGTGGGACAAATGAAAAAAAAAAAAAATCTGGAGAACAGTTAGGGACGGAACTATAATGGGGAATTTCTCATACTTCCAGATTTGTCTACGCGCAGTTTCTCATAGTTGTTTGAAGCAGCTGTAGTTAATCAAATGATTGCGTCGTGTCTTCATTGTCGTGTCATAGGTCGATTCAAATATTACGCTTTTGAGTAAAAAAANCATTCTCTGTCTTCCTGCCAGAAAAGTTTCACGTTCTTTTGTGGCATGTCCACAGTTTCCTTTCGACTTACTTGACAATCGATACTTGCATTTCGTTACGTGATCGACTTGCGACGTCACTCGACAGCGCGCGTCTCGTGGGCGTCGCAGGCCAGTGAGCGAATTGAAATCATCATGTCATCCTCTCATCCACATCTAAACTGCCTCTGAAACTGACCACGTCTCTCCAAATCGTCCTCAACACGCATCTCTCGGTGGTCTCATCATGACACAAATCGGTCCACAAGACGATTTTGCGGTCAATCAACCACTCTTCCAACTGCAACCAAGCTTTGAACCATGGTCACCGGCCTTCGAGAACGATGCCGGCCCTCCAATTTCAACTAAAATTCAACTCAACATCAACTCAGCCGTCACATACCTCGCACATCACGTCATCACTGTTGCACAACGGGGCATTGGAGAATCAAATCATGTTCATCTCATGGCTTCAAGGAGCACACAGTCAGTCAGTTTTGAGTCATATAAGTTCTTCCTTATTATTCTCATGTAATTAAACTATGTTGTTGGCACTCCTATCTCTCTCAGGTCCCATCTCCAGTTTCATGTTTAGTCCTTCGAAATCTTACCTCGTTATTTCTCCCTCCATTTTGTACACTAATGTTGTGAACATAGCTGACGGTCCTCACTTGATTAAGGACTCTACCGTCGAAGTGCCTTGTGGTCGGTTAGACAAGCACTTTTGTTTTAGTTCACTGGAGGAACACGAGCCGCGCTGCTGTGTTCGAGTTCGCTTCTGCGATCGTCGAGTTACTTTTGACATGGTTTTATTGTAAGTGGTTATTAAAATGATAAAAGTGAGAACAAAAAGTTTTAACAATTATTTTTAAAAAAATTATCACGAATCTGAATGTGAGAATTCATGTGATACTTCACGACAGAGAAGGTGGTCCCTAGCATTGGAGTGTTGGATTCACTTTTATCATCCATCTTTTCTACGTCGAGTTTTGAGACACTAGGGGGTTTATGCATAGCGATCCACCTGCAAGTTACTTCTGCGCATGTTCAGAAGTTAGTGGGACGCTAACGCTCCAAGCTTGGTACGTTACAACGCCTGTGTTCATCCCTACGATGTTACGCTAGTGAGAGAGCTCATGGCAGATTCTGGTCTGGATTTGAGGTTACGTTGGTATCTGAGAGGGTACGCGAGAGTTTTGTTGGTTGTGTGTGCCATATGAGTACGTGCCGATGTACTCACAGAACAGTTTGAAAATGTACGATTGCACAGAAGAAGTTTGTTAGGGTTTACAATTTTTTGTATAATTTGAGTGGAAGGTACGCTATGCAAAATGCATCAGTTACACTAGTTCTTTCCATATGTGTTACACGGTTAGCGTCATCAACGTAAAGATATTTTTACACTTGTATACGTGTATGAGATATATGTAAACGCAACTTTTCAAAGGTTTGCGATTTGTATGAGCGCAGACACTTCAACCTTATACATGCATACGGCAGCGTTTCCACATCAGGTAATCCTTGGTGTATCGCGAGGGAAGGACACAAACTGATATACTAATCTACTAAAGAAATAAACTAATCTAAACTTAACTAGTTAATGTAATATGTACTAACAAAGAACTCGGTGGATGGTAAACAAACATGGCGAAATGCGTATTGGTCATGGGTTCTGAGCACGCGCAATTGCATTTGCGAATTGTATGCTCATTCATGTATATCCTGAATGAAGCTCATACAAAATGTAACGGGATTTGTTGGAGGTGCTGTCGCGCGACATGTCAAAGAGTAACTATATGACACTAGCTCATAAAATGTGACCTGTATCTCATACACGTATACAAGAGTAAACGCACCAAAAAAACTCTCTGAACATGTACCTTGATCTGGGCGATGGGCCCCATGAGGCGAGGGAAAGTGGGGGGCGACGCATCGGCGGGGGCGGGCGCCGAAGAAGGCGCGGCGGCGGCGGAGGGCGACGCGGCGGCAGTGGCCGCTCCGCCGCCGCCCCGGGGGTGACCCGCTCTTCCCGCCCCCGCCCCCGCGCCTGCTCCCGCCGCCGGCGCCAGCAGCGGCGGCAGGGCAAGCGCCATCGGAGACGGGCACACGGCGGCGCCGGGACCCCCCGGCCGTTCGGGCGCCATCATTCACCTACAAAACACACAATGAATGAATATTAAACCCTGGTAGTAGGCTCGTGTCAAGGAACAGGGTAGACAGAGAACTTTGTAAATAGATAATAATTAATGACACACAATTCAATAAATGCTGCACATATAATTCTCTGTCGCCCCTCCGGTGGATCAGGTCGAGCATGCTTGCTCACCACCAAGGGACTCCGGGTTTAAATTCCGACGGAGCCAAAAAAATAATAGCTTTTCACATGAAAGTCCCAGTTTACAAAGCTGTGACTTCAGAAAAGCGAACCCACCTCTTATCCACCTCCTACTACTCCTAGTATCACTAACTGTTACTATTATTATCTACTCCTACCAACACCTCCACGTGAGCCAAGTTTACCCAGCTAACAGGCCCATTTACTAACAATAGCCCCAAGCACCCATTTCCTATCACCTCATGTACACATGCGTCAATAGCACGCTATATTTCCTAACAATAATGCTTCTTTTCTCATGGGGTAAACTCGTAGTGAGTTGTGTTTAACGAAGTATAGTGTTTCGAGTATCGACAAAAGCGATTATGCACGCCTTTGATTCTAGGACTAAACGGCGAGACGATTTTTATTTTATTTCGAATGCATTAAACACCACACAGAAATCTCGTATATTGCGGTGAACCACACCGTCGTGTAACAGAGTAATTATACTTATACGTTGAAATGAAAGTGGGAGACGGGATCGAGATTCGAACTCGGGACCTTCAGATTAGCGTCCTGACGCTTCACCTAGCTTCAGCGTGCTAACCTTAAGGTCCCGAGTTCGAATCTCGGTCCCGTCTCCCACTTTCATTTCAATGTAACACAATCAATGTATTAAACACCCTAAAATTGCGTCGCAAAATCTTAGGTGCTTGCCGTTTTATTACCTAAATCAGAACAACTCAAATATACGAGACATTCATAAAAATTAATTTTTGAAGTACTAATGGGAGAATAATTTAACAACCATTCAACGTTATGGCACTTCACACGAAATACTCGATGTATTATAGAAATAGCAATTTCATGAATCATATTTGTTATTCCTTTCACAATATCAATTACTTATATCACAATTACTCTACTTCGTTAATGAAGAGAAACACATTTTTTTCAGCAGAACATGAAAAAAATCTGTAACAATGTTTTTTTTCTTTCCACAAGAATGTATCCCGACAGTTTTGTTACTAATTTGTAATGGAAGGCTACGAAAGAGACACACGATCTATGTAAACGAACACAAAATGAAACAAAAATTTCGCGAATACGAAATACATTTACTTTTTCTCAATTACGTAATTATTTACAATTTGGAGCGTATCCCGTGAAATATGGAAATCCAAGCACAACGTAATTGAAATATTAATTAATACAGTACAAAAAAAATTTAAAAACCAAATAAATCACTTGCGCAACAAATGCATTGAATTACTGCATCAAATAAATCAAATTATCAAATGTACTAAAATAACTAGTAAAAGAAAAGAACCCAATAATAATTTAAAAAATGATACCAATTCAAATAATTAGTACATTATCCGTGGGTTACAATCATAATGAGGTTTACATTGAAATAATAATGATAGGTAAACAATTCAGTACAATTCGCCAAGGGCAAAAAAGTTGTAACAAAACATACAACATGCGTATAAAACATTTGTTTGTCGAAATTAATAAATAACTAATTTCAGTAAACAGATATTGGAAAAATAAAGTTTGGAAAAATAAATTCAAAACACACATTCAATTCAGTTAACTACTTGTTAATTCTCTAAATAATTTAATACATCAATTAAAATTCGGTAAAACTAAATTAAATAACGCATATTTAGATAATTGTATTTAATATCTCATACGAAATACTTTTGCATTTCATAATGTTTATACATTTTACATCTACAAAAGTCAGCGTTGCTCAGTGGGTAGAGCACTAAGTTGCTGGCTGGACGGACAGGGTTCCATCCCCGGGTTTTTCGTAACACCTCCACATCCAGACTGACTCCCAGGCTAACTCAACCTGCTGTAAAATGGGCACCGGGTCTATTCTGGGGTCAAACCGGCCGGAGCGAGAGGTTGACCACATCACCTCCTCCTAGAGCCGAGGCCTTGTGTAATTGCGGAGCCTGTTGAGGGAAAGTTTGACATCTAGAAAACGTATTTTCATGTAACATAATTTTTTATAGGTATCCAACTAGAACTCATAAGGAGTCAACCATTAATTAGGTAACGCAAAAACGATAATTTAACGCCCTTCTCCCCTCCATAAAGCATATTAAATTGTGCGTTTTTTCCCTTACAAAAATTAGGTAACACTAGTACATAGGAAAGCCAAGAAATAAATCGCAAATCTGGATAGAAGCAATAATAAAAGTAACTTCCACACATGTATTTCATTTTTCGACACTATCACCCTGTACATTCAGAAACTTATCACGTGTCTATACAAGACCTTGAAAGCTCTTGGATTACGACATCATCAGTTCCAAAATGATGACCACCCAAATTATTGTTTGGGGGTCCAAATAGATGAAAATCATTGGGAGCCAAGTCAGGACTGCACGCTACATGTTCCTCCAAGAGTGACTGCAGTTGTAAGCTCCCGCAGAACGACTAGGACGCTCCTCATACCTGATGCTTTGCCCTTGGTTAAACTCATGGCTCGAATTGAACACAGCTTTTCGTGAGAAACAGTTGTCACCATACACGGGATCCATTTTGCGATGCACTTCTTCTGTGGACAGGGCAGTACTTTCGCATTTTTTTTAGAAACTTAAATCTATCGCCTGGAGTCGTAGTTTGTGGTATCAACTTGCATTTTCATTACAGAAAATAGTCACTTTTGTGATTACTATTTATACATCAAGATACTACGTAAATTCTTAGAAGTTGGCAATTCTTGTAAGGTAATCATATTATTTTCGGTAAAGTAACATTACATTGAGTATTATGCCGAAACGCAATGTAATGGTATAAAAAAAATGCTTTCCCCAACGCTAAAAGTTTAGATATTATGTTGTAATGTGATGAATAACTTATTTTTAAAATATATGTAAATTAGCCCTAAAGGGGTAATAACAGAATGTTGTATGTGATGAATCCCCTATTTTCATTAACGTATATAAGATCTAAGTAAGGTTAACATAAGAGATCTAATTGTTGGTGAGTCCGGAATGATGATTTTCATCATGACCTTCAGCAGAGTGCCCAATTCGACTGGTTATATGAGGCCGGCTGGTTGACAGGGGCGTGGGGAATTTTCATCACACCCTAACATCCAGACTGCCAGCAAAGGCCTACTGAGCCCGCTGTACAACGAGTACCAGGGCCTATCCTGGGGGTCAAACCGGCCGGAGCGAGATGCTGACCACATCCCCTCTTCCTAGTGCCGAAGTCAAAGTAATTGTGAAGGCCTGCAACCACCATGGGTACCTTATATGACGGGGCATAACATACAAACATTTAGTAGTTTTCACTCAACACTTGAGAAATCCCCGTAATTTCTTTATTTTTTTTTAAATTTTGAAACAAACATGTGATATTCTTCGGACATGGTATTTGAGAATGGGAAATGTAACGTGCTATTGGAGCGATAGAAAGTAGGGATTATTATTAGAAGTTGGGCCCGGTTAAGCTGGATTTACCAACAACATTGGCCCACGTGGAGGGGTTAGTACAAGTGGTTAGTAATAGTTAGAGTTATTGATACTAGGAGCAGGTGGATAGAGGAAGGAGAGTTATACATGAATTGATCCCGGAGTGAGTCGGTGCTGAGCAAAGCACGCTACTCCCCGAGGCGGTGGAGGTGCGCGAGATATTCGTTACGTTACCCCACAACGAAATACGCACCTCCGTGACGTGTACCAGAGAGAAGGCAGACAGACAGAAATGTGGCGTGAGGGAGATCCGACGCTTTTCAACAAAAGGAGCATCACGTTGCGTCCACTGAACAATTCCAAGTGATAAGACATGGAAGACTGGGCAGAAGGCCACTGTGCATCAGCGGACGCTTTTCAAGATTTGCGTCCAAAAGAAGAATTCACAGGTTTTACTGGAAAAAGGAAATTGATATATTCACGTACACAAGCGCACCTTTTTAATAATAATAATAATAATATTTTATTTTAGTTTCTTTTGTAAACCCGGGTTCTCGACCGTTTGGCAATTTCCTGGGTTTTTCTCTCTTTCTCTCTGAATACTTTCTGTCTCTGTTGGTTTCCGTCTTACTGTTCTCTTGTTTCTGTCTCATTTCTTTTTCCTCTGTCACTCTTCCTTTTTCTTCCTCTTTCCTTTTTTTCCCTATCGTTGAGTTTCTTCTTTTCTTATCTCTCTCTTTCTTTTCCCTATTGTTGAGTTCTTTCTTTTCTTATCTCTCTCTTTCTTGTCTGTTATATCCCGTTGATCTCCATTATGAGTAATAATAGTAACAATAACATTAATTCAGCTGACTCAGAAAAAGTAAGGAAATATGAGGACCTACCAATTGAGATAAAAAATATATGGAAGCTAGTCAAGGTTGAAATAATATCCGTAGTGATATCTGTCGAAGGTATTTTATCGAAGAGGCCCAAGAAGAATTTGGAAGAACTACTCGTAGAAAATCAGGGAGAATATCACGAAGGTCGCACAAAAAGCTGTCCTCCTGCAGACTTGTCACATTGCCCAAACTTTTTTTGAATTAATTAATAACTCATCCCACAGGCAAGGATGAATTTCCTTTCTGTATCGATAAAACCCAATCCCAATACCAAATATGAGGTCGTTGAATGTTTTCAGTTTCTACTGAGAAAGAATCCATGAAGACAATAATAATAATAATAAATAATTTACATCGCCATAACCAGGTGGCTAATATAATTCACCAAGCATTAGCTTTAAAGTATTGTCTTATAGAAAATAGCACACCTTATTACAAATATGAGTAGGTTGAAGTTTTAGAATCAACAAACTTCAAATTATATTATGACAGGTCAATAATCACGGACCGTACAATTCATACCAACAGACCAGACATAGTGCTAAAAGATCAAGTAACAAAGACAACCTATATGATGAACATAGCTGTGCCAAACACTCACAACCTTCAGAAAACAATTCAGGAAAAATATCAGAAATAGTGACCTTAAGGCAGAAATACAAAGGATATGGAACATGGAGAGAGTTTATATAGTAATATCCTCTACAGGAGTCATCCCTATCTCCCTCCACAATAGTATTAGCATGTTAAAATTGCGTAAGATCATTTATAGTACAACTTCAGAAAGCTGTTTTGCTCGACACATCAAGAATTGTCAGCAACAAATTTTTGGATCAACCAGAGTCAGTGTGCTACGTGCCATCCCTCGATCATAGATCATAAAAAATGTTAGAGCAAACATGCGAAGTAACGAAAAAGAAGGATGATGAAATCCGAAATTAAGGGCTTCTTTTATGTAAAGGAAGGTCAAAATTGTAAACGACTAAATATTTTTGTGAGGTGCTTTCTTTCGTTTCTCTTACGTTTGGTATACAAAGAAATATTCACAGATTGATATTACTTTTTGTTTCGTTGTTCCTTCGAAATCAATGACTTTATGAGAGAGACCGAATATTTCTGTGAGTGACTGTAGATACAATTGTTGCTAGCTTAAGGTATTATAACCGTGAAAGCGACTAGGATTAGGTACCCCCCCCCTCCTAAAAAAAATTGTTTCAAATGACAGTTTGATCCATTCCCTATCCAGTGGCGTTGAATTTTCATAGCCTCACGGTGCTAAATTTTAAATTATTTGACATTAAATTATTATGGGCTTATACAGAAAAACTTTCACAGGCTCATTATTTTGATTTCCTGGCAAAAGTGCGGAGTTCACATAGAGAAGAAAAACTACTGAAACGTAGCAAATGGAAATTGGAACGATGCAATGACGTAAAGACTTGCATTT
Source organism: Laupala kohalensis (assembly GCA_002313205.1). Taxonomy (NCBI): domain Eukaryota; kingdom Metazoa; phylum Arthropoda; class Insecta; order Orthoptera; family Trigonidiidae; genus Laupala; species Laupala kohalensis. Next base: position 93,212 of record NNCF01134915.1, read on the forward strand.
ACGTGAACAATTCACCAATAAACTGTGAAAAACACTGTTCCAACGGAAATTGCAGCCGCATCAACAGGGTTGAAGACATTGTGATCCTCGTCAAAGAAATTAAAAGTCAAACGAGAATTTAAATTTATCATTAAGTTTAAAAATTATAAAATAATTGTTATCACCCGAAAGTAAAAATCTGTAGAATGAATTATTAATTAATAGGAATTATTTTGGAGAATATTTCCAAGTTGTGTGAATAGTTGGCAACTTGACTTCAGTCAACGGGGATATAACACGAATAGGTTTGCATCAGACGCGTGAATCAACTGTCAAAAGCGAAAACGCGTTCAGAATAAATGACGATGGACCGAGTGCGACATGTATATGTCGTCATCCGACATTTGCGCGAGCAGCATGTGCTGGAAGCGACCTTTCTTTGTTCCGCATTGCTAAGCGCTGATTTACGAATAGCAGAGCGGCTTGGAGGCACGTATAAATACTCTTTGCACTACAAAGGATTCGAAGCAAGCTATGCGCATAAGCCAACGGGAAGAGCCAAACGGAAAGACAAGACCAAGAAATGTTTCTACGAACTCCCAAAGAAGAATACTCAGGAATAATAAATAATGAACTTTATCAAAAAAGCAGTCAAAAACTGCTTATGACAACATAGAGGATACTCTCCGGAAACAAGAAAGGGACCTTCCCATCAATTCCGATCAAAAGCCGGAGGGAAGTGGCCGATTTAATATTTATAAAAAAATATTTTTTTAAACAAATACGAACTGTTATTTATTTATTATTCCAAAATGAAGTGTAGATATTTGTGCAGTAAAAATTCGAGGTTAATAAAACAAAAGTATTAATGACATTCACGCCCATGGAAAATCCGCCACTACCCGGAGAAATACCGGGCCAGAATTATGCACACAATCGTGCCAAGGTGCGTCAAGTTAGAAATGAACTATTAGAAACAAAAAAGAAGCTAAAAACAGCACACATTAACAAAGGGATTTAATCAGTATCTAGAGTACTATAACAATGGCGCGATCAAGAATAAGAGGTATTAACATCATACCACCGAAGTCATACGGAAAACAATATTTATTGGGTAATTGAAACTCTCTACCTTCTTTCATTACAATCTGTAAATTCTTTCACATTATAGAAACACTGGCACATTAGAAACCTTTTAACCTCTAATTTGAATAGATCCATTTTATTTATATATTTTATGTATTTGGGAAGGGAATGATATAAAATTATTCCCGAATGACATGGCCCTCTTTAGCAAAGAGTGGTTGAATGATCTTTTACGTCAGTTCCCTCGCAATTGTTAAAATTCTCGAAAAGGAAAAAAGAAGTTAGCTATACATCTTATTGAATGTAACGATTTTTAAAAAGATATTTAGAGGAATCGTGAAATAGTTGAAATGAAGATCATAAAATGAAATGGGAATAATTAGAGATTTGGGATAAGGAAACAATTTTGCAAAAATGGTGTGAATCAGATGTTACACATTAAATCTTTACCAAATTAGATAAATTTATGCTCTGATACAAAGAAGTTATCAAATGTATAATGATAGTCTGTTATCAATTTTGAGTACATTTACTATTATTATTATTTATTTAATTACTTTTTGGCGTCACGTGAATAAGTTCTAAAAAAAGTGATTTTCAATTGTGCCTAAAGAAGAAGACCCAAATAGGAATCGAAACATTATACTGAAAGTAAAATAAATAGTTAAAAAAGTCTAAAAATGCTGGTTAAATTGAATAAAAAGGTTCTGTGTATTGGTAGTAAATAAGTGATACTAATTGTTTCCTACCGGAGTATTAATAGGGATTTTTCTCCTATTTTGATTTTTTACGAACTATTTTCATTATTACACAGCAGATTGCATTATTTTATTAGTTTAACATTATACCGGTATTTAGAAGCTGATATTCGAAGTAGTTTGCCATACAATTCGAGAATACCTTTTCACCACCTTTAAAATGATAATTAAAAAGGAAATAAAATGAAAATAAGAAAAGAAACTAGTTATGACACAAGAACAATTCTACACGTAGCAGAATCCGATACTCGGAATATATACTCAGAATACTGCTACATATTATCATGCTACACTCATGATAACTGACAGAAATTATCACTTCATGTTATTCACTTGCATATACATTATATGTAAACGTTCTGTGTTCACATCACGAAACAAACGAACGTTGTTTACTCCAGACGTTCCGCGAGTACCGCATGCAAGGCAAACGAACATTTGTTTACTTCAAAGAACAACAAATATCTACACGTTCCTAGTTAAGAAATGAACGTTTGTTTATGAATTCCAGAGTAGACAGTTTCGGCGAATCGCGAATATTATGAAAGTTTACAAGTGGTTCCCATCCACCAATTTGGAAGGTTACCAAGACGAAATAAATTTGTTGATTTTGACTAGAAATCATTCTTACTCGAGAGCTCACGCGGAGTAGACCTCTCTGTGAAAGTGCTGACCGTTGCGTCAAACGTTGATCGACGTCCAGCCCACGGATTAACCGAGAAGAAAATTCCTCGCCACCCGGGCTCGGATTCCGTCCAGTGACGAAGTGCCAGATTTGTTACAACTCCAATTCGTGAGTTAAAACATTGTACTTTCAGGAATTTGCTGACGATTTTCGACGTGCCCTGCTGTCGTTGGCACCAGATATTTTTTCCTTGTTGTATGTTTACACGTTTTACTTATACGAGCATTCAGATTCGCTTTACTGTTCACGTTATAAATAAATAAATAAATAATAAATTTATTGTCAAAAAACAGTACAAACTGCGCATGACCACGTGGAGGACAATAAACTAATTTACCCTCCGGAAGCAAGCAAGAGACCATCCCATCAATACCGATCAAGGGCCCTAAGGCAGAGGCGGGTCCAAATATTTCAGCAAAAATTCCCAGAAAAGATAAAAAGTTAGCTACGAGTTATAATACTAATAGAATGTCAATACGTTAGTATTTTAAAGCAAAAAATTTACATGTACAAGTTATTATGGAACTATAGATTATTCTGAGTGTAGTGTTTAAAAATCATAATTGAAATAACACTAAATTCACGATTTATTATTACAACAAACACGCCCCTAGACAAAGCCTAGATAACCTGTATAAGAAATCCGCCTCTACCCGAAGGAAAAACGGAGAAAAACCCGGGTCAGAATGGGGCTACAGAATTAACGTACACAACCGTGCCAAAGTTGAGTATATGTTATTTCATTTCATAAGAAACAAAACTTGTCCTTTTTCCTGATCTTTTAACGTATTTATTTTGAAAGGCGATTTCGTTGTGGAACAGTTCAGAACCTGTGAAGTAACGAAGTAAAATCACCTTCGACATACACAAGAGGAAAACAGTGGTATACTAATGATTTCTTCAATCCATCCATTCAATGGATGCAAAGGCGAATTTGATGGATTAAAAACAAATTGCTGTTTGTATTTTAGAACATTTTAGAGGGAGAAAAGAGTTACTTGCACAGTGTAACGTATTTAGTTAATAACATCTGAAACCTAGAAAAAAAATTTTTGTTCTTCACCATTATCTAATGGAATTTGTTTCGAAATAAAAAATGTTTTACGATCTCATCGTCTGTACGTTCATAACTTAATGTTGTTGTTTTTTGCTATTTTGCGGAAACAAAAATAATTAATTTTTAACTTTTTTATTGCACTTCCACCTTACGAGTAGGACACATATTTCTCAACATCAAACTTCCATTTCCTTTCACTTTAACCTCGTAACACAGTAAGGGTAAAACATTACATAAACACATTTAAATTTATTAAACAACAAAACATAATTATCAAAAACATATCTTTGTAATTTAATTATAAAACATACTAACCGATTAACCGGGGTTTCCTCGGAGTTTTCTTAGACTAGTCTTCTTTTACTCAGGAAAAATTAAAATCTGTCTATATTGTAAGAACAAAATACTTTTAACTTACAGATTTTTAAAAACATGTACTGCATCCTAATGTTTCAAATTTAGAGTAATACAAATGTAGTTCAATACTTGACTCTACACACTACATCATGTCCTGGGTGCCACGCTGGGCAAGTTTTCGCTTTCGAGGCGCGACGCGGCAGCACCATTTCATTAACATTCTTGTGAAATCTTAACTATTCCTTGACATTTTACGATTTAAAGACGTTTCTCGTCTTTGTTAAATGCACAAAGCAAATAATACATTAAATTTGATGATTGATTTTTTTCTTCCTTAATTTACTCTCTTAAATTGAAGTATTTTAATACAACTTTTTTTGATAACTTTTTTGGTCAGGTGAAAATGGCGACGAGCCGGGAATAGAACCCGGGTGTCCTGCTTTGATCGCAGGGGTGTTAACCACTACACCACCCGTTCGCCTTCCACAACATTACACCACTTCCATCCAACCGTAAACCCCGGAAGATCTGAGACACATCCCCAGACAGGAGATAAGTGAATCAGGTGGCACACAATGCTGTGTATTCTTAATTATCGGTTTCACATATACCTACTTGTTAAGGTTCGTAATGCATAAATTTCTTCCGTGTACCCTTCACGTGGATAAGATATGTGATAACATTCGGTCAGGTGAAAATGGCGAATTCGATAATGTAGACAGACATTAGATGCTGTCGCGGACATTCTTGTAGAACTCCTTTTGAGGTATTTCATAGTTGTCACCTATCTCTAACGAGGCAGAGTAAGTAGTTATATCTCTTTTCTTTTCGATTTTACGGATATTTTTCGTCAAAAACCATTTCTATCTTTCTTATCTCACGTTTAAAAAATAAAAGTCAGCCTATGTTCATCCCTGGAGATCTAAACTATCTCCTAGTTAAAATTTCATGACGATCGGTTCAGTGGTTTAGTCGTGATCAGGTAACAAACAGACAGACACACTTTCAAAGCGTTTCGCATTTACGTATTAGTACGGATTAAGAAATTGACTAATAATTTGGAAATTAAGAAATAAGTATACAGCTTCTCCCAAAACTTTGATTGTCTAGGAACTTGGACGTATTCTTGGAATATATTCCACGAGTGGCAAATCGATTGAAACACACTCTTGAACAGCCTGAGTCCTGAGATTGAAAACCCGAATGCGTCATTGAGATAGCTTCATTAGATAGCTTCTCGGAATGTTACAAGATACGACGCGTCGAAGCGTTTTGCGCGTCGCATGTCGCTTTATCGAAAGAGGAAACGCGATGGAAGAACATATTTAAACGATATGACTCAAGAGGATGAAAATGATAAAAGCAGCAGCACACAGATATCCCAAGATTGGCAGAAAAGCAATACTGAAACGCTAAATTTGATATACGCGCAGTGGTGTCACGGCGAATTTCGTTGTGCGGGGAACACTGACTTTCCTACATTTTCCAAGAAGAGAAAGGGCCCCGCGCTCCCCACTGCTCTAGAAAATGTTTAAAATTCACGGGCTACTTTGTGAATTCTAACCTACAATTTGAGATATAAATTTGAAGTTGAATACATTTTCTTTTGTAACTCATAAATAATAACTTATGTAGATATATAAATTAAAAAAACATATTCCGAAAACCAGTGCCGGAACGGCGTTCCGACACCATGACACCACTGTATAAGCCTACTTCAGTTTAGGCCGGTTTAAGTACAGCTCTGAAGAGATAGGTATGTGCAAACGCCAGGTTCGATGTCAACAAAAGGTAACTGCATTGCGACACGGTGAAATGAAGCAAAATACTTCCAAAAAATTTAATTATGGTAAAAATCGTGTTGTTTTTCCATGTTAGTGATGAGCTGAGCTAGAAGTTCCATGAACCGAAACTAGAACTTACTCGGATAAACAAAAAGATGTAACTATTTCAAGACAACAATTGCCTGCAGTCAGAAGGTACGTACCCCTCAAATGAACTTGTCTCTCAATTTTGGTCACATACAAGTTGCTCCACGTGCAATAAAAAGAATAACAAGTCACATGTGTCGAGGAACATGATGTGCCAAACCAACATTTGTCTGGAATGAACATGGGGACTCCCGGCTAACAAGCGGGTAGTCGAACTATTACTCTCCGGCTCTCAGTAGCGCCCCCTGGATGTCTGAACTGGGGGTAATAATCATTGTTAAAAAGTCTATTTTCTATTTTTAGACATAGGTCTATTATTTTTGTAATTTTTAACTCAAAAATATTCGAAAAACAGCGGTTATTATAAAATTGAGCAAAAGTTAAAAATCAGAATTTCTGATGACCTCTAAATTTTTTTTAATAATGTAAGTTTTTAAAATTAGTTTTCAATTTATCTATTTAAACCTTTCAGAAAGAAATTAATTTTCGAACATTAATAAATGAATGCATTTTATTCCAGTATTACATATTCTATATATTGCTAAAATACATCAGCACATAGCATTGCATCCATTTATACAAATGTTACGTTTGAAAGATAGAATTCTCTTTTCGCACAACTACCTTAAAGCAAGAAACTATCCCATTTCCTTCGCGCACTAAGCCAGACGTATTCTAACATTTGCTGGGATATTTAATCTCATCTCCCTATCCATAAAGACCAGCGCCATGAAGGACACAAAAAAATTACTCCTCAGAGCTTGTGGCAAAAGCTTAAGAAGATCCTTCTCATATCACGTCGCAATATCCTTAACTACCAAGATGGCTGGCCACGTAATTGCCACATGACCCAAATATATATATCACAAAGGCATGTCCCACTTGGCATCTTGTGGACTTTTCACGAGACAACGAAACAAATGTCTTCCTTATGCGTCTGTTAATGAACGAGTAAATATGACTATTTAAAAAAATGTTTTTTAAAAGCTCTGTTATTATCGGAAGTTGATTCTCCAACCTTGAGGTCAATCCCTGAAGCCTAAGGTTTTGGGTTCAAATCAAGGGTGAGGTATGGATGATTTTATGGTGTGTTGAATTCCTGGATTGATTGATTATTTAACCTTCTCGGTTATTTTTTCAATGCATATAAAATGCAATATATAACGCAATATAAGAATTGTACATTATAATGAAAATTATACAGTGATAAATACAATAGTTTCAAAGCATTGTTTCTGTATCTAAATTTTTACTACTACTGTGACACTAACCCGAAAATATTTACTTCTTAACTGAAAAAATAACGTCTTGCATTTTCATTGCGAGGCTGAATGTCAGCGTCCTTCATCATGTTGCTGACGAATGCCGAAGTGTCAACGGCGAGTGTTGTAACTAAACAAACACCACGCCGCTCGTAGTCACGGCCTCGTCAGCATTCTTTATATGTATGGCTTAACAAATTCCTTCATTGCATGTTTATCCATGGGTTTATGATGGAAGGCAACGGGTAACCGCCAACGTGTTGTATCTAAGCATTACAATCCTTAAAATAACCATCTCCAAGATTCATCTGGGGTTGCTCAATCACCCCCAGTCGAGATGGTTCAAACCAGTCTTCGAAACACAAATAAAAGAAGAAATTTATTCTGGTGGCCAAACGAAAGAGCAGTCCTCCTAGTTAGAGACTCGTTAAACTAAATTCAACAGAATTAGTCTCTAAATCGCAAAAGTCGGTCACTTTGGAGACATGTAGAATTGTAGCACTGTGTTCAACTTTAAAGATTAGCACGGAAGAAGATATACCGAAATGGTTCCTCACTATGTATCGGATATATATATCCAAGAAATGTTTAATAATAATGATAGACAGTCCATTATAACAGACCAGATATTATTCTAATAGACAAACTCAAGAAAATCACATACATCATAGATATTGCAGTAACCAACACCCACAATCTACAAACTACTTACAATGATAAAATTCAAAAATATGAAGATTTGAAAAAATAAATTCTTCGCTTATGGAATATGGAGTGTGTATACAAGTATATAGTTCCTATAGTCCTGTCCACCACTAAAGTCATACCTCACAGTCTGCATCTGAGCATCAATCGGTTTCAACTCCCAAGAAACATATTTCTAACATTACAAAAAGCAACCATCCCTAACACCTGTAGAATAGCCAGAAGATTTTTAAATTGTGACATTGCTTGATGTGAGGATGCTTGGTATACCCCGCACCTCACCTGAATCCAACTGCAAGTTNAATAATAATTACATATTGCTCAGAGCTGGTGCTGAAGAATTATAGAGTCAAATTGTACTACGACCGAACTATCCTAACATGCAACACAATAGACTAAACGTAACAATCAGAGACACAAACCGAAAACACAGCTATCATCGTCGACATTGCAGTCCCACTTTGCCCGATATATGCAGAACACCTCCTGGGCTGAGACATAAAATATGCCGACCTGATGGCATAAAGCATTAAGAATCAGTGCATATTCCGCCCTTAGTCGTTTTCAGCACAGGGTTCATACGCAAGAACCTACATAAAAACCTCGTAACCCTAGGGATTAAGAAGGGAACTTCATACCTTATCCAGAAGTCAGTCCTGCTTAACACTTGCCACATTGTATATTTATTTATTTATTTATTTTATACCTTTTGGCGAAGTTCAGGCCACGAGGCCTGCTCTTCCACCTAACCGTTGGACTCGAGTAAGGGAATTGGGAAAAAAAACATGTTGGGTTGCCGAGGAACTTATGGTACCGAAACGACATTTGTCAGGAGTAGGTGAGGGAAATCCCAGCTGAAAACCTCACCTAGTTCGGCCGAGCAGGGTTTGAACCCACGCTGTACGGCTCAGCTAATGGGATTAGAGGAAGCGAAGACGCTACCACTAGATCACCGCTGTCGGTGTCAAGAACTTCCTCAGACTTTTGATCTTTCAATAAGATTATTCTCTATTTTGCTTGGAAGTGATTCCGCGATAGACGAAGAACCGGAATGGATCGTCACACAAAAAACATATAATAATAATAATAAAGTGAAATATGAAACTAGACCATATAGAGTCGGCTTACCAAGTGTTAGTCAAACACAAGTACCTGGAACGAGATGAAAAACAGTTTTCATACATCCACTGGCAATTGTGTAAAACCATGAATTTACCTGACACCTACAACAAATGGTACGAACATTCACAACTACCAGTCACATCTCAAGATCACTGTTATGTAATTGTACGCGCAACTGATACGTACAGATAGAAGTGTTACTCTGCCACCAAACTAGAAAAATACTGATGAAGTATTTAGATATGCTAAGAAGGTTAGCATCCCATGCGACGGAAACGTGGTTCTTAAAAATGCCGAGAAGAAATTAAAATATAATCAAATTGTCAATCGAAATTGGTTGAATGAGGAATGAGAAAACTGAATTAATACCAATCATTGTAGGTGCTCTTGGGGCAACCTCTAGATGATTATACTCTAGAATGGCGAAACTTCCAGAGAGGCTAAAAGATTGGGAAGTGCAAGAAATAGCATTAAGAGGTACGGCGAACATCTTATGCAAGGTTCCATAAGAAACTACCAATATCACAGTTCCTTAGGATGCTGCGGTTACAGCCAGGAAGAATGTTACTCTTAATATCTTTGTTCGAGAATGTTACAACAACAACAATAATAATAATAATAGCTGCTGACTAAGGCTGATTAAGAAAGCTAACAAGCATACCAACCTGAAGAAAGAAATTGGAAGGATGTGGAGGGTTAACAGAGTTGATGTAATTCCAATCATTATCTCAGTGACTGACATTATCCCCACAGACCCGTTCAAAAGTCTAGAAAAATTGGGTAAAAATAATATTAATAATAATAAAAACTGCTGCACAAAAAGCTGCCCTCTTGTAGATACGTCACGTCGTTCGAAAATATTTGAACTAATAATTGACACCAAACGTCACGATGAATTTCCCTTCTGTATCGATAAAACCCAATTCCAATACCATCTATGGGGTGGGTAAATGTTTCCAGTTTCTACTGAGAAAGAACCCATAAAAGTAAAAATAATAATTGAAATTAAAATTTATTTTCTGGAATATATCCATACATACATAATTAACAACAAAAAACAAGCTTTTTCTAGGTTTTACATTACTTTTACATCGTTCATACAGCCTTTACATAGTTAGTACAACTTTATTTTTCATTCCAATTATTCTAACAAACCATAAGTTTTTTTTTACATACATACATATATTTGATAAAATTGAAATTGAGCAAAATACAAAAATTATTTACATATACCAAATATATACATGATTTGTACATCTTATTTCTGTCATTTAATGTAAAGCAATTTCTAGCAAATTTTACATATATCTTTCATTTATTTATTAATGTTAATAAGTATAAAAAATAATAAATCTAAGCTCTCAAGAGCTTGACAGAGAGAAAGAGTTCTTACAATTACTTTACTATTATTTTTCTACTTCTATTTCCTTTTTTACAGATTTTTATTCCTTTTTTAAATTAATTTACCAGTTTAGTTATCTTGTCTCTTACACAATCTATGATTTCGCACAAACAGTTTTCTTCAATTATCATCTTTATTAACTACCATCCAATCTTTAAAATCTGTTTTGAACTTATATTTTGATTCCAATTCAATTAAATTTTGTGGTAGTTTATTTAATAGTATTGGTATTATTGTTTCTATTTTTCATTTCCAAATTTATTGAAATAAGTAGGAATCATAAAGTTGTGTTTTATTCTTGTTTCATGCCTATGTTCATAATTAACTATTTTTTTTATCAAACCTATTTTTTATTAACATTTCAAATTCATATCGTTTTCTTATATTTAAAATTTTTCCATCTTTGTACATTTCATATAAATTTCTCAATTTTCTTTACTTTATACATTTCAGTACTTGATCCTGTAAATTTTGTATCATTTTTATGTGTGATTTTTATGTGAACCCCATATTGTTATTCGATATCTTACTACTGACTCAAACAGTGAATGATATATTATTTTCATTATGTATTTAGGTGTGATCTCTTTTATACTGCTCATTCTCCAGCAACATATTCTTAGTTTTTTGCTATGCTTCCAGTATGTTCCTTCCATAAGAAATTTTCATCTATTTCTATTCCTAAATAATTGAGAGTTTTCACTTGTTCTATTTTATCTGTACAATTACAATTTTGAAATTCTTGATGTGTACAATTTATTTTGTGAAAAATGACTTTTGATGAAATATTCTTTTAGTATGTGAGGTTAGGTTGTTATGTGCAATAACTTTCTTTTATTTTTATTTATAGTGAATCCTTTTTCATGAGTCCAATTTTGAGTATTCTCAAGCTCATTTTGCAAAGTTTCTAAGACCTTATAGTTAAACGAAATTATTATGTTATCTGCATAAATAAAGAATTTGCATTTTTTTAAACATTCTTTTACATCATTAACATAAATGATATAAAGTGAAGGTGCCAAAACCCTTCCTTGTGGAAAACCTTTCTCTACATTAATGCTGTCGCTGTAATAATTGTCAATCTTATCTCTAAAGGATCTTTCGTTTAGATAATTTTGAAATAGTTTTGCTGTTATACCTCTGACTCCTATTTTTTCTACGGTTACTGCTTATTTCTCATGATTGATGACATCACATGCCTTCGACATATCAATAGACAGCATCAATATATGCTCACACTTGTCAAGTCTTGTATTTATTAAATTTGCAAAATTCTCTAAAAGATTTGTAGTCCTTTTTTTTAATAAGCATATTGTTCCTCTATTGTTATATTATGTTTTACTATGTAATTAGTTTTATCGAAATGTATTTTTCAAAAATTTTACCTATTGTATTTAAAATTGAGATTGGTCTGTAGTTTTTATATATTAAGAATGAAACTCCTTTATGAATAGGTCTTACTATTGTTTTTTTTAATCTGTAAGAATTTTTCCTGTTTCAATACTGTTTATTAAACTTGTAATTAGTTGGATGAGGATGTTCACATTTTCTTTTCTATGTTCTATTTGTATGTGGTCTACTCCTGGTGCTTTTTTACTATCCATTTTCAAAATAATATTTTTAATTTCTTCATCTGCCTCAGGTAAGTAAAATGAGTTATTTACTGAATTATCTTTATTACACTGGAATGTTTTTATGTGACAAATGTGTGCAATTGCTTCAACTTGATTTTTAAAATTGTTTGAAATTGTTACAGATTTTTAATTTTCTGTTTTCCCTAAATTGTTTATTACGGTTTTGTCTACTGATTCCTTTTCTTTGCAACCTATTAGCTCAAATATAGTTTGCCAAGTTTTTTTAGCATTCAACTCATTATTTTCAAATTCTTTAGAAAAATAAATTCACTGTTGTCTTACTATTTGATTATTTATTTTATTTCTCAAAGTTTTATACTCTTAGTGAGTTTTTTTCTTCTACATTTGTAATCGATGTTTGTTTTTTTTCATTTTCTAAAAGTATTATCTCTTTTGGATATTAAATTTCTTATTTTGTCATTCATCCATGGTTTAATGTTATTATAGTATTTTCTTTTTACTATTCCATTTGATTCTACAGTAGCTTGTTTAAAGGTTTCACTAATCTCCTTGTAAATTTCATTAGTTGTCTTGTTCCTTAAAGTTTCTAAGTTTAATTTAGTAAAGTTACTTTTTAGCTGTATTTTATTTTTGTTTTGCCTTTTTTCCTGACTTTTACAAATGTTACGATTCGAGTATTCCACTGATATGCCTATGCCATAATGGTCTGATATTTTAATTTTGTAAATGTAAGGGTCAAAACTGTTATATTTTCCTTTAATACTTTTATGGTCAATGCATGATCACGTTAATTTCTTATTTCTTCTCTTGTGTATTCATTTATGCACTAATACACATTACTTTTGGTTAATTTGTTTCAATAATTTGAATAAGTTAGAATATTGTTTACTTTCAATGTATCTATGTTAGTGTCACCAATTAATATTACTTTTTTTTTACTTTTAGTTCCCTTAATATACTGTTTAATTCCACAATAAACAGGTTGATATTTGTGTCGGGTGGTCTGTAGATAGCCCAAACTTCTGATATATTATTTCCTAAACTCAATTCTCCACCTACAAGTTCAAAAGTTATTCCTTTAGTTGATTTCACTTCAAAATTATAACATCTCTTTACATAAATTATTATACCACCACTTTTTTCATTTGTTTCTTAATCTAGTGAATTGATTAAAGCCCTGAATTCATATTTTTCCAACTTTTCTCCTTCATTGACATTCTCACTTAAAATAATTAGGTCTAGCTTCTGAGAAATTTCTCCTATATATGTTTAACTGGTCCCAGTTTTTTGCTAAAGATCTTATATTTAGATGTAAATAGTTAATGTTCTTTCTTCTCTTTTGTATAAATTGTTCAAAGTTTGAGATATTTTCTAAAATTTTCTTTTCCTTTAATTCTAATACATCAATATCCATGTCTGTTATTCTGATTTATTAAGTTTACATATCAAAATTTTGCTTAACTTAATTTTTCTATATCCTTTTCATTTATTATTCTAATAACTTTACTAATTTCATCTTTTCTGATGAAACTCTTACCATCCTTGCACCAACAAAATTTTAAAATTAGTGATTCTGCTTTACTTCTTGCTTACCAAAACAAATTAGAGTTGTACTTTGTAAGATTTTCATTCATGAAAATTCCCTCAAACTCTTTTTTAGATCTTTACTTTGAGTTATTTTTCCCTTGTTCTCTAAAATTTTGTTTCTTAATCTAGTGAATTTCACTATGTATTTGGGTTTCTTGTTTTTATTTACCACATAGAAATCTTCAATAACAGTCAGGTTTACTTGCTGTCCAATGATTTTACTAGTAAGGTTCACCGTTTTAGCCATTGCCTCTGCCACATCAATATTATTTCTACCTACTATTTCTATGTTTTCTTTCAATTGATCTTGTTCTAACACATTCACTCCATCTTCCAAATATGATATTTTCTTTAATTTCTCTTCAATCTGTATCTTGTTATCAATCATTTCGTTCTTTATTTCTTTTAAATCACTTAGCGTTATCATTTAGAAATTCCACACTAATTTATATTTCCCTCTCTCCTTTACCAAAATGTTCATCTTTTCTTCCAAATTAGTGTTCTTGTTTTCTTTGGACTCTTCTGTTTCACTACCCTCTTTATTATGGCTTACTTTTCCACTCCTGCACTTCACACATCTCCAATATTTTTTTACTTTCAGCCATTTTGCTCTCAAAGTTTTTTTCTGTATTTTGTTCTGCACTTGAAATGTAAGTTATTTTCACATCCGTATCAATACACTTCCTCCACATACATATTCTGATCAGAGCTATTACACTTCATGGTTATAAATGGACTGATTAAGACAAACCAAAAGAGAGACAAAGAGACAAAACAATGCCATTAATTTATTTTGTACGTTTTCACCAAATACCACCACAATTAACTTGTTTCTTCTTGTGCGGCGCGAACAGCTATCCGCCACGTTGTCACGTACGCTTCCGCTTTGTCCTTTTCTAAACTTATTTTTCCTTATATCTTCCAAAATTCGTTGATTAACTTAATAAATTTGCTACTTGTTGTATAATTTACTTTTGATTTTTAGCTGTGACTAAAATTACTACAGTATTCCTTTTCTTAGCTCCTCCTTGTGACTTACCCTCGCGGAGCACCACTCGACGGCACGTCTACACTCGGACACAGCAGTACTCGTAATATAATAATAATAATCACATCGCAGTGTTATAATAGAAATTCTTTTTCAATTATTCAGAGTGGTGTCGGAACCACCTGGAGAATATCACCACGGGATCTTCCACTGCCGTAAGAAGAGACGAATCGATCCTGCACAATCGCATCCCTCCCTTCTTTTACTCTCATAGACCCATCCTTTCCAGCGGTAGACAAAGGGTGGATTGAGTAGCTCGGAGTCTACCGTCAACCACAAAAAACTTCCCGTCCACACCCTTACCCAATACCTTACCGTTATTACCAGGGCTGTAGGTGTAAAAAGCACCTCCATCTCTGATGGAGACAAGAAGTAACTGTCGTAAGGTCTCGGATAAGATACCGCTGCCTGGGGAGCGCCATGGCACACTTGGAGCTGGTGCTGAGTGTGACAGAGAGCGAACCTCCAGAGTGGGAGTTTCGGAGAGACCAGCGACTCCTACGGGATATTCCGAACAGAGTACTGGAACAACTCGTTCCAAACGTCGGAACACAGATTGCGCGTTACCACCAGTTAGTTTGCCTCAGCCTTTAAAGGCTAGAGGCCCTATCAAGACATCTGTAGAGACCCGCTATAAATAGCAACATACGGACAATTGTGATATTCTACGGGCATACCAAATAGCAACAAAGTGCGAAACTAGCAAAACAGACTATAGAACAAACACATACAATTAATTTGTTAAATGAAGACCAGATTTAAGTAGATTCTCCGAACAAAACATATGTTCAAGACATCTAGTCAGCTAAGACATCTAGTCAGCAAACCAGTTATTGCAGAACAGAACTTGATTACGGATGAAATCAATGTAAATCACTTTCAGAATCCACAACATAACGAACACACAAGTCAAGTCGGCAATATCTGATCCAGAAGCAAGTGAAGTCCTACTAAAAAAGCAATCTGGAGAACAGTCAGGAGACGCACAGGAGATGGACCCAGAAAAAGAATCTTTGATAAAGTCCAATTTGGAGAGGAACTTGACTTTTTTTGCTGGAACTGATCTAAATTCTAGACAACCCCTCCCGAAAATACACACTAATAAAACCACATTTAAACTCCTAAGCACAACAAACAAAATTTTGAAAGAAAAAATCTTTGATACACTCGACGATCTTCAGCTGCATGCATACCATCCTTTCGGCACAAAATGTTTATTACAAACCAAATAATAGTGAATGTTGTACTGAAACCAAAATACCTAAATGGAAATGGAGAATAGGTAACAATATCAAGCAATTTAGAATTAATTTATCTAAAGTGATAGTTCGGAAAGATAAGGTCGACCAGAGTAAACAGCGTACACAAAATTAAAGACAGGGTACACAAAATTCTTAAAGAAAGATTTTTGTGCGGGTTGCAGATTTTGAGAGCAGATAAGATGTATTTATCAACACTTAAAAACAAAATATTGCCACTCTAGGAAAACGACTGCATCGTTACAATATCTAAAAAAATGGAAAGTAGAAAATAGAAAATTNAAAATACAAAATTCACTCTGAATCAGAAACAATTTTATCAGAATCTATCTACAGATTCAACTAAGAAGAAACCACCGTCACAGAAGATAGTTGAAGAATTCTGGAGTACCCAGTAGTGTCCTCCTGTACAGCACAACACCACGGCCCTTTGGTTGGAAAACGTATTATCTACACCCAGTGAAAAAATTAGAGAACCTACTGCTTCTTTAGAGGATGTAAAGGAAGTTCTCAGAAAAATGCATAACTGGAAATCACCAGAACAAGACGGAATACACAATTTATAGTGGAAGAACCTAACAACCCCGCATACTCCGTCAGTGAACGCCCATCAACACAGTTATTGACAATCCAAATCAAATACCAAGATTCATGTGTCAAGCAATCACCTATCTGAAGCCTAAAAATCCTGAAACATGTAACCCAAAAAATTACTGACCTATTACATGTCTAAATAGAATGTACAAAATCCTTTCATCTATAATCGCGCAGAAAGTAACCCAAAATATAGAGACCGAAAATATACTAACAAAAGAGCAAAAAGGGTGTAGAAAAGGGGCAAAATAAACCCTAAAGTAATCATTTTACTTAAGACTCTCATGAACGGCTGGTGTACACAATTAGAATTGAAGAACGACAATAAAACAACAAGATCAAACCAAATACCCATTCGACGCGGCATTTTCCAGGGCAATACATTCAGTCCAATTTGGTTTTGCCTCGCACCCAACCCTTTGAAGAATCGGGTTTGGGATTTAAACTTCTCGATGGAAACAAAAATATTCATACCATTAACCGCTTGTTTTATATGGATGACTTAAAATTATTTGCTAAAGATAAAGATGAACTAAGTAGACTTGTGGAGATCACAGCAAAATTTAGTAAAGATATAGAAATGAATTTTGGATCCGACAAGTGTGCTATGTTGAATGAATGTTAAAAGAGGTAAAACTGAAGAATTATCAGTCCCATTAAAAGTACAAGCAAACTCCTGTGAAATAGAAGTATTGAATTCTCATAGCAGTCATAAATATCTGGGTTTCAACCAGTCTACAAATAAAAAACAAGCACTGTAAACAACAACTAGAATGCTTATTTAGGAAACGTCTCAACAAAATTCTGAAGACAGAATTAATTTCAAAAACAAAATCAAAGCAATTAATTCTTGGTGCATTCCAGTTCTGACATATTCATTTGAGGTAGTTCATTAGTCACAAATAGATCTTGAAAATTTAAACAGGATGGTATGTACAACTCTCACAAAATACAGAATGCACCACCCTATAGCCGCAATTGAACGTCTTTACATGTCTAGGAAAGTAGGTGGTCGTGGTGTGTTGGACCTGAAAGTGTTGTGTAATCGTCAAGTAACAGGACTCAATAAGTACTTTTCTGCAAAATCTGAAATGTCTCCAATACACAAAGCAGTAGTATCGAGTGACAAAGGTTACACTCCAATGAACCTCAGTAACAGTGAAAACTATCCTTCTATCACCACATTCAAGGACAGGTTGAAGGCGTGGAAGACCAAGCCTCTCCATGGCAGATTTCCCCATGCTCTTGAAAAAGGAGATCACTATGCCTCAGTGCAATGACTCAGAGATGGGGCTCTATTTGGAGAGACGGAAGGATTCATGTAAGCAATCCAGGATCAAATCATCGCAACCAACAACTATAAAAAGTACATTGAAAAGCAAGATGTTAACGAGAAATGTAGAATCTGTCACCAGTCATCAGAAACAATAGATCTCATTACCACTGGATGTACAAATTTAGCTAACACAGTATCTGCACCGGCATAACCTTATACACCAATCTGTTGCAACAGGACTGGGACTTTTAACAGAAGAAGCTGAAATGATCACTCCCTGGTATGAATACGAAGAAAGACCTACAATAGAAAACAACGATTTTAAACTATATAATGATCTACCAATACACACAGATAAGACAGTCCCAGCTAATAGACCAGATATTATACTACATAATGTCAGAAAGCAAAAAAACATTCATCATTGATGACACCCATCCAGCAGACCATAACATTCACAAAGTAGAAATGGATAAGATTTCAAAATACATCCCACCTTCAAGAGAATATAAAGACATTTATAAACATAAAACTGTAGAAATTCTACCAATCGTTGTTACAGCAAATGACCTCATAAATAAGAACCAGAAAAACAATTAGGGAAAACTAAATTTGCGCCCCAAAAAACTTATTCCCAAGAACCAAAAATCTGTTATCTTAGAAACTTGCCGTATTGTTCGCACCGTGCTTAACTTGTCAAGTCAGGAATGAGGCATGCTAGATAGCCCATCAAACCTTTTTAAAAACTGAGTGAATAATCTCCGAGAAGAAATATAATAATAATAATAATAATAATAATATGTATGATAATAATACGNAAAAAATCCGGTGAATAATCCCCGAGGTGAAATTTTATGAATAATAATCACATCGCAGTGTTAATATAGAAATTCTTTTTCATAATAAATTTTTCAGTACATTTATTCAAATACGTTCACATACTATACCTTCACAATTTGAGGTTTTCAACATTTTAATAAGAAAACTTAACAGGAGCATACACGCAGCAGATCGTAATAATATTAGGCGTAATAGAATTCCCCTTTAAGTTATATAGGAGATGAATGCTATTACTTAAGATGTTCCTTCGTTGCACAGCTTCCAAGTTTGCGAATGGTCATAATTCTGTAGCAATTGAAAAGAAATCAAAAGAAAACTATTCTTCGTCGTCTCGAGTAGTAGATTCACAACTGGATCCTGATTTTAAGTTGGTCCTTCGTCTACCGCGGAGCAAATGCACACATCCCAAGAGTAAAGAGGTCTATCTCTCACGGGAAGTTTATACGGAGTCTGAACAGTTGCTTTTGACATCACATTCGTTATTTCGCGCAAATGCTCCTTCGCGCAATTCGGTGCAACGCATCACGGACACTCAGTGCAAGAAAAAAACTGGAGCGAATAAGAAATAGTGCGTGAAGGTAAGGCAGATGATGAACGACTATAGGAGGAATAATGTATCTTTATAATATAATTTTTAATATATAAAAGAAAAGAGAAATCCTAATACTATAACCACATAAAAGAGGGATTGACTTTATTCACGTATACAATCACAATGAAATAGAAATTATTCTTCGATCATTCATGTAGACCAGTTTATTTTAGTCGTGAGGTGAGTGTAGTGCATAAACAAACGTGTTAATTTCATCTTGGTAACAAAAGGCCAAACTAATTAATTACATATACAAATAAAACAAGTCCATAAAAAAATAATTTGAAAAGGAAACATCAAAGCAGAAGTCATAAAAAATCATCTATAAATTTTGGATAAGTTGTCAGTGTTTGAAATTATTTTTCTACGTAATTGTTTTAATTGGATATGTCGTTAATTTGTTTCCTTTTTGTTACCATGATAAATGTAACACATTTATTTAACCACTATTTTCGCGTACTAAAATTTCTCTGTATCTGAAAAAAACGATGCGACGTATGGAAACACTGTTTAGCGATCTGAACTTAACTGAACAATCAAAATGGTTTTACTCATATTTTCAATATTTTGAATTTAAGCAACCGGTAGTGGAGCGGTATGTGAGAATGAAGTCGGTATGTGCCATTCAGAAATAGGTTCTATTCCTCTATATTTTCCTGGACCGATTACTATCATATACTTTCTTCACACATATAATTGAAAAGTAAAAAGGGTAAGAGTTCAAACAAAAATCTTCAAATATAAATATTTATGTACAGTATTGAATGAATTTGGTCCCACGAGGTTAAAATGTTAGAATCGTTATTACGAAATATTTTCTGTTTAAAAGATATTCTTGTAGAGCCCTAGTTCACCCAATATGGTGATAATCCTAGAATCATTGTTTCTTTTTTGATTAATATAATTAATATCTCTGAATATTTTTACAGTACTTATTTCGTACATTTTGTCAACCGAAACACGAACCTTTTTTTTTTAAGTACATATTTTATCAAAAGTGTTAGTATTATTGTAATATTTTAAACTTTGAACAAGTATTCGCAAACACGTTATTAACTCAATGTTACGTACCAAAGACTGCTACTTTTTTCGGAAAGAAAAAAATCGAAATAACGTTGTCGATTCGTTTTTATGGAACTTACAACATGCATAAGCCGAGTTTGGGCCAAAATGACGGCGTGAGAAAACGTATCCTTATAGTTCCTCAGTCGAGACACAAACACTTGACTGAAACAAAAGAAACCAATAATCCGAGAGAGTCGCGGCGCATCCACCTCCACGTGTGCGAGTTGAGTCTGGCACCCCGCCATGTGGACAGCCCTAATAATACGCGCCAGTGGTCACGCGGACACCCGCCGCCCTCGATGCAGCAGCAGCAGCAGAACGAGAAGTCACGCGCGTGTAGAAGAAGGCGTGCAGTCGTCTCGCTCGGTAGCGATACGCGCGACGCGTTAACGAAGCGAGCGAAAACCGCCGGACAGCAGACGGCGTGGATTCGCGTACTTCCAAAACGGCACTTGCATATTAAAAGAAAACTCGACTTACATACGTGGAGATAGATGCACAACGCCTCTCTCGAAATTTCGCATTAGTGATGTCTTTTGATTCAGTAAAGAGAACAAAAAAAATTACTATAAATCACTTTCATTACTTTTGTAATTTAAAAGTTCCGTCATTTTTTGAAAATATGTTTCGTCCATAACACACCATGTATTTCACCGTACATTATAATTGCAATTATTTCATTTAACTGGTCAAGTTGAAACNTTTTCAAGTTGAAACCACAATACGTACGTATTACTCTGTTTCATTTCCGGTATATTACCTACACTACTAGTACCTTAAGATATTGTATCCGTGTTGACTGAAGTCACGTTGCCAACTATTCACACAACTTCGAAATATTCACCAAAGCAGTTCTTGTAAAATAATTATTCATTCTCCTGGTTTCTTTTTAAAAATATTGGATGAGAAGTTATTTTGTGATTTTAAAACTTGATAATTAATTTAGACTTTCGTTTGACTCTTTCTTTGTCAAGGGTCGCATTGTCTTCAGTCACGTGATGCGGCTGCCATTTCATTTAGAACAGTATTTTCCACAGATTTTTTTTGAATTACTCTTGTGAAAATTGTATGTTATGAAAATCTTAACGACGTTGCGTTCNTTAAGTTGTTGTTGTTTTTTTGCTATGTGGAGCCGATACTTTTGCCAGGGAATAAAAAAAAACATGAACCCGCGCAAGTTTCTCTATATAAAGCTCATAGTTAAATAATTCAAAATTTTGCACCGTAAGAGTACGAAACTTCATCGCCACTAGATTAGGAAGGATTCGAACTATCGTTCAAAACATTTTTTGTCAGTACTTAAGCATAGTCGTTCCGACGGATATAATACCTTGACAGCGAACGAAGCAGCAAAGTTCTCCGTTTTTGCTTCAGACAGGGGTTCCGTGTGCCAACAAGTGAATGGAGTGGCGCGTGGTGGCTATTTTACAGCAGCACCTGTCGCCCCGTTGCAACACTCCGCTTTGTCAAGGGCGTCGTTTGGCGGATAAATTATTCCTTCTTCTTGATGACAGCACGCCTAATTGATGATTCAGATGAAAACATCAGAAAGGAAAATAGATTCTCGAATAGAAAACTGACACAATCATGCAACCGTGTTCTAAATTTACTCACACAATGCACTCCAATGAAATCGCTACAGGATTCATTCAAATAATTATGTACTTTGAGAGAATTAATTTGGACGTGATGTATCCCAAGGTTTCCAGAGATTCGTTCCTTTCTCTCATCCAATCCTAGGGTACTCACATCAATAGTATTTTCTTAGTCTAGTAAGACTTAACTGGTTGCAGCAGTTCTTACGATATCCTCCAACTCGATGTTACGTAGATCTTGTGATTTCAAAATTTCTCCTCATTCGTCTCACCTTTTCCAAACCACCGCCAATTCAAAACATACTCATTAGATTCTTAATATTAAATATGTTATGATGAATGTAAGTGGGAATCTTAAATTAGATTCTTAATCATAATTATGTTACCATGAATGTTAATCATAATTATGTAATGATGGACCGAGATTCGAACTTGGGACCATCTTAGTCCGCTGATGCGCTACAAACTACGCAATTCTTACATTAATGTGCACCAACTATGCAAGTTCAATGGTAGACTGGGTCAGAGATCAAAGTGGGGCATCGTTGCGCAAGGCTGAACGTTCCGAGTTCGAATCTCGGTCTCGTGTCCCATTTACATTCAACATAAACATAATTAATCTTGTCACCAGTCAATGTTGTTCACTGCAATGTAAGAGATTTCTGTAGATTTATAATACTTCAAAAATCACTACAAAAAGGAGTAGAAGTTGATGTGGCGTGCATATGAAATATATTGCCTAGTAGGTTCGATTACTTTTGGTACGTTCCAAGACTACTTTATTTTTTTCTTCTTTTGTAATATTGGAACGATAAATATTTCTTTAGTAGTTGAAGCGTAAATCCTTGAGACTCCGATCACGTATTGTTCATTATTCTCCTAACTCTGTATGTTTATTCTGCTCGGAAAAGTACTTCTCTACAGACTGGTGTTCGCCCCAGAAGGTTCTAGAAAAAGAAGGCAATGTTGAAAGCGAAATGAAATGGATAATATTTTATTTCGTAAGTACACATTTGTCTAAAACATTTTGTACGCCTTTGTCCTTTCCGAAAAGATATACTATCTCAGGAATGTAGGAGGGGAAGGCTTTGCTATGTGAAATACGCCGGAGCAAAAGTACCTTCGTACGCCGCTCAGAGGGCAGCGTATGCCACAATTCACGGCCTGCTATAAAACAATGACAAGTTAACGTTTCCGGATTTTATTGCGGGAAAGCGATGATTTATTTTTTCTTCCTTGGTCGAGCGAGTCTGTTCTATTCTGTCCGTGTACATGGTGGTGCTTCATTGTGACGTATTTTTCATGATATTCGTGAGATTTGATGTAAGCGCTTAAACTCCTCATTCTTTGGCGGTTTGGATGTAGTACTAGCGTAGTATCATTAATTTACTTTTCTTTATTTATTTACGTTTTGGTTTTAAAGTCATGTCCCAACCATAAGGCATTACGTAATGAATATCTATGAATTCTAGCCTAATTTCATCAAAATGTGTCTTGAATACTTTAAACTTCTCGTCCTTCACTATTCATTTGTAATATTCAGTTGTTCCTATTATATCCTGTCTTTTTTTATTCCGCTAAAAATCTTGCTCGTTATCCATCCATACTAATACGTAAATGCGAAACGCTTTGAAAGTGTGTCTGTCTGTTTGTTACCTGATCACGACTAAACCACTGAACCGATCGTCATGAAATTTTAACTAGGAGATAGTTTAGATCTCCAGGGATGAACATACGCTAAC
>NNCF01134915.1:117126-127352 GCA_002313205.1 Laupala kohalensis
GAACGGGTTCGTTGCGCACTAACACGTAAAGATAAGTCCGGGCAACGTCGGGAAATCAGCTATAGTTCATTCACGATTCCACATATTGTGCTCCATGGCTACTCGATCTCTGCCACAAATACATTTGTCACTGTCACTTATTTCAAACCTGTCCAAATCTTCCACTCCAGACATTATTTCTGCCATATGTCGGGTAGGTGGAAATCATTTCCTATTCTTCTCTGCAAAATGAACATAAATATATATAGCACAAGTAGCATTAAATAACTGAAATGTACGAAATAAACATAAAGAGAATAATATGTGAATATTTTTATTTCTACTAACAAAAACATACTTCACTGACCACTTAAATGAAATGATTGTATTAATCATGTTACGTCGAATGAAAATGGTAGACGGGACCGGGATTCGAACCCGGGACGTTGAGCTTTACGCGCTCATGCGCTTACCGACTGCGCCATCCCGTTCGCTTCTCGGGTCCGTCTATCATTCTCATTCAACTTGTGAAACCCAAAGACCTCTGAGGTGGTCTCGTAGAGACTAGATTCCTCATCTGAGGCGACTCCCTTAGGAAGTACTTTATTTGGGTAGCATTTTCCATTTCTGGTTCACAAACATAGAAATCTCTTAGATTGCGGTGAACCTCACCGCCAGGTAACAGATTAATCATGTTACGTCGAATGAAAATGGTAGACGGGACCGGGATTCGAACCCGGGANGATGGTGAAATACATTACATATTCTGGGGAATGCATTCGTGAGTTTTAAATCCGAGATATTTTATTTATCACCGTGTTAAGGTTCTTTTACTCTTGATTTTATTACATTAAACTTTCTTCGTTGCAATAAACTTGAATAAACAATCAGTTTCAGCAAACAGAGAACAAACTATTAAGTTTCCAATTACGTATTTGGAGAAATAAAGCGAAATATAATTCTTAAATACAACTTTTCATTAAACTAGAAAAGCTGTGTCTATTGATTATTTCTACTTAACATTTATAATTTGAACAATGGTTATAGAAACGTAGTATAAATAATATGATAAATTGTAGAAATGCTTTATTTTTTATACGATACGCACAAAGAGATCCCAAGCTTGATTCTGAAATAAAATGAAATCAATAAAGCAAATCCACCATTCATATCATCAAGCCACAAAGATAGATTACGTAAACGTGATCTCGACAGCGCTATCCACAAAGATCTATTACATTTGAAGGATGTAGAGAAACGATAGTTCACATTTTCCGGCCTCACGGACAACTTCATGGTTTCATGTTGCAAGTTAAAACGGTCTTACATTGCACACAAATTATTTTTCTTTACTTCTTAAATGTGCATACCAGCGACATTTTGCAAATATTTCAAACATTTAAAAAATGTGAATTATACACTGGTATAATTAAAATAAATTACATTACTGAAAAAATTTATCAATATACATAATATTAAAACATGTACATTAAATCACTACGCTTCTTGTTGTGTAAGACTTCGTCAGACGACTAAAACATCCGGGCCCCATCTCCCATTTTCATTCAATATAACATTTTTAATATTTTTTTCTTTTTATTTCTCAAATAAGATTCGATAATTTTTAAAATTATGTCAGAGAGAAATGTTTTTAGAAAGAGGAGATAAAAAATGGCAATCAATCCAAATTTTTTCTTGAGACCAGCGCTTGATCTACGACACTAGGGATATCAGTGACGTCGACATCACTTTCCGGAAGTAATGGTACAAACTTTAAGGGTTGGGAGAGTGCACTGTAACGATCTATTGCGTAGGAATGAACGGGCGCAAGGATCGCGGTGAGGTGCAAACACAAGAAATAAAAGAGATGAAGGGAAAGACGAAGTGTTTATCGACAGCGTCGTTGACGAGTGCAATGTTTACATTCGCTGTTCAAAATTGCGTTCACACGATACACGCTTTTGATTGCGTCGGGTGGAGCGACTGGCGCACACATTGAAAGTACCACAACCCTTATTGCCCCGCCGAACTAACTCTTCGCTCATTCTTAGCGGCAGATAAAAAACAATTTAGAGTTAAATAGAATATTGTTGAGGCTCACTATGAAGAGAACTGTTCGTTAACTCCGGTAATAAGAGGGTGAAATGAGTCTTTTCGAATATTAACTACTTTACAAATATCTGATCTAAATGTTAGCTCAATACCTCGAAGTTCGAGTGTATCTGATTAATTTCGTAAGAACTAATTCATTTACAGCGACATGGAACCCACAATCTATGTCCTCAGCTCGTATTCTAGCTTTCCCCTGCATCGTACATTGTGTTGTTCCGATATGCTTCAGGAAAACTCCTTCAGCTGTCTTCTCACATGAATAGTTCCTCCAACGCTACCCAGATGGCAGTGCGGTGGCGCACGAGGAAACGTCTGCAGAAGATAAAACGTTCTTCGAATCGGTCTCCAGTGTCCCGACTCCTCTCGTTTATTTGTCTTTCCCCGTTACTTCGTGTACTTTTGCTTTACGTATTCGCGAGTCTCTTTACGACATTCGCCGCGAAGAATAGAAGTTTTCTGACGGATAAACGGAGGTGGAGTTCACCGTTTTCTGCTTCGCGAGCAGTCACGGTCAATTATAGTAGAACCCCGGATGAACTCTATAATCAAAATAGAGACTGGAAGAAGCGTCGTATTGAGAAGACGTTGTGGGGGAGATGGAAAACAGTGCCGGCAATTACGGTGGTGGCGTGCGGGGACGGGGAAGGCAGCCCCCCTCCACTTTTTTAAGGTAAGAAAAATTTTCCATTTTAACCAACTAAAACTGAGAATTGCAAAAAAATTACACCATCCTTGATGTGGTAACCACCAATTGTCTTTCCTTTGATTTACTTCATACTTCGTGGAAATATGCAGAAAATGTCATGTTAATGAAAATTGAATTTTTTTTGCCCCCCCTCCCCCGCTTCTGATTCCCAATCGACGCTTCTGATGGAAAATAAGGTGAAAGTTTGCACGAGGGGAGATTATTGCACTAATTTATCACAGATGAGACTTACAGTAGACAAAATAGAAAATTGTTTATTACGCGTAAAAGTGTAATAGAAATAACAGGGCATTCGAATGTTAATGTACAAGAGAGACATGAAAGATGATAAGCGACCATGTGTGGGGAAATGTGTGATCAGACAATTGAACCTGTTTTCGAGAGCGATTTAACAAAAGAAGAGAGACGGGAATGGTTTATAGCGTTGAAGAAAAAAGTGTGTGTGTGTGTACATACTTCGAGAATAGTAATGACAAAAGTATTAATGACATTCCACCCATGGAAAACCGAACAAGAAACCCGGGCCAGGATGGGACTTCAGAGATAATGTTCACAACCGTGCCAAGGTATTACTCTTGATCAGTATCAAATGTACTACAACAATGGTGTGATATAAAGTACAAGACGAATTAACATAATTTATATCATCCGAAGTCAGACGGAAGTTTTATTGTCTTATGGAAGTCATAATGAAGCTTTCATGTTTAGGTTGATTGAAAATTGTTATAATCTCACAAAACTCAAATCGCTGCATTGCATGAAACAAGTTTCACTGAAACATGAGAGGCATTAAACGCGGTGTGCACTTCCCAATGAATTCCAATTATTAACGAAATATCCATGTCTTGCCATGGTAACCAAATTATTTATTTTATAACCTGTTTTCAACGGAATGGCCGCCATCAGGTAATCTACAAGAAATTACAAATGGTACCAAACAATAAAGGAAGTCAACTAACAAGATGAATATTTACAGAATAATATTTATGTCCATACAATGAATGAGAATGAAGTAAGCAATTATTACGACTTTAAAATAAACCGTTTCCAGATATGACTGTTTTCCTTCAATCCACATTCACAAAATTTATATTTTAAATCATCTCATCTTTTAATAAATTTTGCGTTGAAATCATCCCCAGTACATTTAGCGAGCGATTCACACTTTGCTTACGTGACATGTCACCATTCAAATTTAATTTGTATTTTAAAACAAATTATAAAATAAATAGTATCTATTTAATACGACAGGTTACGATCCCGTCCCAGTTCAGAAATTAATATCAGTAATTTATAGCTATTAGTACATAGTGATGGGAAAAAATTAAATTCTGACAAAAAATACCCTTTAGAAAGGTGGTGTAGGGATTTGCCGATCCATACGTAACATTACTATTTTTACATTAAGGAATTAGGAATAACTTATTTTATTAATAAAATAACTTATTACATAAATTTATTTCTTTATCTGAATTGGGCAAAATGAAACTGGTCGAGGATAGCAGCAGTGGCGTTTTCAGTGTTCTGATGTACCGTATTTTACGGACTATAAGACGCGCCGTAATTTTTAAGCAATTAAAAAAAATAACATTTTTACCGTTTTTAATATTAGATTGCAAAGCCAGACTGAAAATATTCTTAGTTTATAAAACCGAACTGACCGATAACACAAATCATTTCAATTCAAGTTCACTGGCACCGTAGACTGCAATGACGCATCATAGGCTAGACAATGTTCTAGGTTTGTGATGGCGGGATGGGAGGGAGACAGTGTTAGTGAGCTTGTGAATCCCCGCAACTCATGTTCGTCGCATCGGTGCACTGCTGCTGCCGGTTGAATCCAATGTTGCCAGATAGAGATAGGTTTCCCGCGGCATCGAATATACGGCCATTTTTAAGACCGGCGGGAATTTTAAATCAAGCACTGTACATTTTTATAATAATTTCGAGTATAAGACGCACCTGAATTTTGGAGGTAATTTTTTGAAGAAAAAAGTGCGTTTTATAGTCCGTAAAATACAGTAGCTGTTCCAGTGTGTGATGATTATTTGAGTACACATGACCTTTCAATTTGCCCCTCAGGTAAAAATCTCAGGGGGAGAGATCAGGTGATTTTAACAGCCTCCGTTGACTGTCCTCTCCTCTCCTCGCGGAACACCTTACGCTCCTCTCACAAGGTTGTCAAGGCGTTGTGTGCTGTTGCTCAGTCTTGCTGAAAATATCCATACAGTCGTTCTCATCTTCTGTGAGTTGATCCACAAATGGATTTAACAGATTCATTAACAAGGATCAATTCTATGTCAGGATTTCAATTATTTTTCGGCCCAGTTTTATTATGCCACATACTATATATTAAATTCCCTGGTATTTTAAGGTGGGACCAGCATTTCCAAGTTAGTCAAATCACTAAAATGTATAACTGATTTCTTTATTTTTATTCTAATTGTTATAAAACAAAAATATGAATACTAATAATACTAATAATAATGAAAAAATATGATTTAATTTCTATCTCTCAGTTAATAATATAGTACATACATTGCTCTGGAGCTCCTTTGAAATGCACAAGAATATGCACAAACATGGCGACCGAGCGCAAGGGTTTTGTGATTTATATATCTCACTTCAAAAACTGTATTTTTTTTTTCATATGGCCGGTGATATATAGATAAATGTGATGTAAATTACTACGGAAAATTTACTACAAATCAAATTAAACTTCCATCACTTTCGTGATTTAAAAGTTGGTCTTATTTTGCGTTTTCCCCATAACACGCATTTCACTATTAATTATAATTGCAATTATTTCATTTAAATGGCAGGTGAGGAGTGTTTTTCAAGTTGAAATCACAATAAGTACACGCTACTGTATTTGTTTTTGCCGACTAATAATATTTTAGTAACTTAATTCTACCTACGCTAGTACTACATTAAATAAGGTAATGCATCCCTTGGAATAGTTTGTTTGGACCAGTAAAAGAATTGAAACACCCTTACGTAAAGAACAGACTCATTTATGGAAGTCGAATCAATCGCCACTCCTTTATCCCATCATTGCGAGGGATTTTAAATGGATATCTGATTTTCCGAATGATTTTGGCGCGGCCATTAATATGCTGATGTATTGTTGCCGTGGCACCATTGTTTAACGTTTCGCTGCTGTTTTCGCCTGGACATTCGGAGTCATTCATCTGCGTGACGCTGATGCATCGTTTGGTAACGGAGTAATCGATGGCTATTCACTTCCAATGGCATTGTACGAAACAAGTATCCTCATTGGCACTTCAACAAGTTGTTTCCAGATTTTAAGGTCATCTGTCGTATAGGTTTAGCAACGAATTATTTTCCGACACTAGGGAATTGGGAATCGATAGATTCAATATTTCATTCAGCAATATTTCTGTTTTAATTTAAAGATTTGATTATATTACGCATTTGTTACGGCGTTATATCCGACAGAACGATTAAGTACATCTTAAGTACATACCAAAAATCAATCACACACATATCATATTATAGACTATCACATTATGTAAACTCCAAAAATGTTTCAAATGATAGTATGAACCATTCTCTATCCAGTCGCGATGAATTTTCACAATCTTACGCCGCAAAATGTTTAAATATTTTACCTCACATTACTATGGGTTTATATGGAGAAAATTTCTCGGACTTACGGTCTTTTTACATCCTGGCAAAAGTATCAGCTTCAAATAGCGCAAAAACAAAACAAACAAACAACTAAAATATAGCGAATGGAAAGTGTAATGCAATGGATAAGATTTTCATACCTCACGGGGCATTTACAAGAGTCATTCACCAACAACGGGGGGGAAATACTGTTCTAACGGAAATAGCAGTCGTATCTTGTGACTGAAAATGCGACCTTTGGGCCCTTGATCAGAATTTCTTGAATGATTCGTTGCTTTTGCTTCCAGAGATTGGTTTATTGTCCTCCACGTGGTCATACGCACTTCGCACCTGTTTTNTTGACAAAACTTCAGGACTGCACACCACTCAACTTTCCAATTATATTTCTTTAAAAAAGATTATATTTAGCAATTCAATGCGTTCAAAAATATTTATCTTAGCCTCATTAAGTTTACTCCCTAACTTATACCTACTCATTTAAGTAGGTTGCTGGAATTATCATCTTCCACCATGTATTTTCCATTTGCAATTTACCTTTGTACGCTGATGTAAATAAGGCGCCTCCATCATAACCCTCTTTGAGCGTTGAGACGACTTTAGAAATGCTGTGCGCACACTTTAATGTACAATAAAAATGTTTATCTTCTTTTATTCAAAATTATGACTTTTAAGAAACCGGAAGTGGAGCTGCGGTGTGTATGAGTTATCAAGGAATAGACTTCTATTCCCAACGTATTCAAAGTCAAATCTCAACTTTCATTCGATCGTGAGTTGTGGGTTAAACAAAATTCATCACACATACATTGGAAAATATATCCAATATCCCTAGGGCCAATATTTATAGGCCTGAAGAGATCCCCGAATTTTTGTTTCGGCCGAGTACTATACTTTCCTTATATACTGTAAGGCACCAGCGGTGGCGCAGGTGGTAGTGTTGACGCTCATCACCAAGGCCCCCGGGTTCAATTCCCGATGGGGCCAGAAAATTTGTAGCTTTTCACATTAATGTCCCAGTTCCTATAGCTGCGAGTACTGAAAAGCCAACCTTCCTTCCACTATCCAACTCCTTGTAACTACTCCTACTAACCCCACCAAGTTGACGGTAAACCCAGCTAAGCGGCCTACCTACTAACAATGACCCACCACCCAACTCCCATCACTCCATGTAGATAAGCTTCAATAGCACGCTACATTTCCATTTACAAATTCGAAAGTAAAAACATTTCGCGATATTTAACACATTAATACCAGTTTAACCCCATTGCATATAATTAATATTCTCTATATATTATGACAATGTTAACGTTCACTTTAATATTGCAAGACTATTTTAACGACATTGATTTACTTTCAAATGCGAGTTCTTTTCACATGTTTCCATTCGCAATAAAAAAAAGTCACGTTATCTCTAAAAACTTCTTCAAAACGCTAGCTCTGAAATCGCGTGTACACGAAATAGAAGAGAAAAAAAAATCAACTAAAGCTTAGAGACAAATAAATACGCAACTGACTCCATACATCGGCCAGTTTAAAAAAATAAAAAATAGACAATGTCCGTGGTACAGGGTATACACTCACTCACCAGTGATCCATTGAACAGAGATGCATCCATCACTCACCTGTAACACAAGAAAGGAAGGAGAGAATTAGCGCAGGTTGCACCGACTTTCAAATTCAAAACGTCACGAAGTAAAAAATGAATTGATCGTGAGTTATCGGGTAAACAAACTTCTTCACACGCACACTCACATTATATATGTACACAACGACATTGGACATCATCGCAAAATTTTAGAAAATAGACTCTCCTGGAGCTGATTCGTATAGATCTCAAGAGAACTCGATTTTTTTTCGACCGATAACAATAGTTTCTTGATACATACTGTATAATAGGAAAGGAAAAATTATTATTATAAAATTAAACAATTTATGAAGATTTAAAACTACGAATACCGATGTGGCAGACATAATGTTAATATACACACGGAAAAGTAACCAGAGACGATCTATAGAATCTCCGGGTTCAATTCCGATCACAGAATCCAAGGGAAAACCGGAGAAAATCCTAGGTGGGGATGGGGCTA
The DNA here is from genome assembly GCA_002313205.1 of Laupala kohalensis. Lineage (NCBI taxonomy): Eukaryota > Metazoa > Arthropoda > Insecta > Orthoptera > Trigonidiidae > Laupala > Laupala kohalensis. The sequence continues at coordinate 125,659 of NNCF01134915.1, forward strand.
CAGAAATAGTTTACCACAGCCGTGTCAAGACTGAACCGGTTAGCTGAGTTTACCAACAACTTGGCCGACGTGGACGGGTTTGTAGGAGCAGTTAGTAATAGTTATTGATACTAGGAGTAGGACGAGGTAGATATGAACAGGGGAATTAATGTCAAAAACCTACTTTTTTTCTGGCCCCGGCGGGAATTGAACCAAGAGTGACTTTATGGCAAGCAAGCACGCTAGCCCTGAGCTACCTGAGGGAGATATAAATATAAAGCAGGGGCCCTAAACGCTTATCTCTGCACATAAACAGAACACCCTTACAAATAACAAAAAAATAAAAATAGCTGAAAGTCATGTGATACTTCCTACCAGCGAAATAACTTCACTAAAACATTCCATTTGTAGCATTCAGAAGACAACCAATTAAATTCGCAAAAGATGTCTGGCAATTATTACACGCAAACCTCTGGTAATTACAGGTGCGCGAGAATTCACCGCTATTCCATAACGGAATTGCAATTTCCACGCCGAAAATCATAAGGAAAAATAATCCCGAATTGTCGTAATGAGACACTGAAAGACTTTAAAAGACTTACAATATTAAAGGGGTTTTCAGAAATAACAGACCTTAATCATGTAATGAAGATTAATTGGAAGTCTCGACCTATTTCTGAGTAGGATCAAGTTAATTAAGATCAATTAAAAATTTAGTGCAAAACATTTCTCTTTAACATGCCCCTACGAAAAGTCTCTAAAATCTGGTTACCCCTCTCCGCGAACGTTGTATTTCTCTTAATAAAAAATCTTCTATATTTTGTTACAATTTAACTTAGACATCCAGCTTGACAACCTCTTACACGGTTAAATACTCACAACATTAATTTTTGTCATTCATATGCTGCACTTCAGAAACTGCAACATCCCTTCGATGGTGACGATCAAGCTACGCTTCCTAATTTGAGTATTTACACAAACAACCTAATGGTGTTGAACATTCAAGGTTGTAATTACGTAACGTTTTTTTCTAATATCGTTACAAAGCGTTACGTTGGGGGTATTTGGGTGTTAACTTTGGTGTTACGTATTGTTCGGTGTTACAGGGTATGTTTTATGCTCTCCAACCTTAAAGTTTGTCATTGCGAAAGGAACAATTAAGATAGTACTAGCGTAGGTAGAATTAAATCTCTAAAATATCTGAAATTGGCAAGAATATTCAGAGTAACGTGTATTTATTATGATTTCAACTAGAGAAACAAACCTCACCGGCCATTTAAATGAAATAATTACAATTATAATTCATGGTGTAATACATTGCGTCTTATGGAGTAAACAATTTATTTACAAAATAAGACCAACTGAAATACGATCACGAAAGTGATGGAAGTTAAGTTTGATTTGTAATAAATTTTCCATAACATTTAACCATAACCCACCGGGCATTTGAGAAAGCTATTCATCCTTTTCCGAGTTGTGACGCTTAAATCACGAAGTCGTTGCGCTCGGCCGCCATGTTTTTACACGCTCTCATGCATTTCAAACGAGTCAAGCGAGCTCCTGAATATTGTTTGCACTATGTTATTAACCGATAAATACATATTAGATCATGTTTTCTCATCAGTATAATTCGTATTGTCGTGTTATAAAACAATTGGGATAAATATAAAGAAAACAATTACACATCTCAGTGATTTGACAAAGTTGGGAGTGCC
>NNCF01134915.1:143158-155924 GCA_002313205.1 Laupala kohalensis
ATAAGTCGGAGCTTATTCCTTTCAACAGCTAACCACTCATTGCTCCATTCACTCAGAATCCTCAACTTGACGAAATTTAATAGATCTAGTTTAGGAATCGTGGAGAAATCCACGCGATTCCTGAGGCTTGCCGTCTTTGCGCAATCGTCTGCTTCCTCATTTCCTTTTTCCATGCCTTTTTCCTAGAGCACCCCTCCACAATTGGGTTGCAGACGGCTGCAGGGTTGCCTGGTGAGTCAATATTGCGTGCAATTTTTCATTGCGAATCAACAATCGATATTAAAATATTGTAACGTACTTAAATGTCAATATATGCTAAAAATTCCTAATTAATTCAATTGATTAAAAAAACGTTGATTTAGATTGTAATTATAAATATGTTTTAATTTTAAAACGTTGTAGAAAATGTTTATAAAATATTCGTCAAAATAATAATAGAATGAATTCAGAAGTACATAAACAATATTCCAAAGAAATATTCTCAAAGTAGGTCCTGTTGTGCTGAAATTGCTAAGCGCGCCTCGCTCGCAGCTCGGACGGTGCTCTTTAGAATTCTATAATATTTTTGCCATTACATATTATGAGCTACAACTTGGTGAAAAACTTTCTTATGCTTTATGCTTTAATATGGTGTAGGTAAAATCTCCAAACTCAAAACTTCATCACCCAACTTTTTCAATTAAATTCACCAACTCGTAAAACCACACACCAAATGTTGAACAAATTACCACTCAGTTGGAAAATAACTTACGACTTTCTAACTCATGTCGCTTTCGCAAACAATAGTTGAAAACTATAATGTTAAAATTTAGAAGGGAAATATTCATAAATGACAGAAAAATCGCGAGTTAAGTGGGGGGGGGGGATACTTAAAATTAGTTTGCACATTTTCGTCTTCAAAGCCATTTTTACCATGTTCCCCTAATTTTATACAAAAAATAAGCTCATATTCAGATTATGCACCCTTGATATAAAATTCGCGACTATTTCGCCAGTTATTACGACCATGATTTTTTATTCCTAGTTCCCGCCCATGAAACTGTCGCGCGCTTCTAGAGGAATGTCGCCGGTCAGAAACTGTCGGACGCAAGCCAAGAATTGAACGCAACAGTAATATCGTCGCGCGTCACTCGTGTGCCTGCGTCTCCTTTAGAAGCACAGTGCTTCTACGACGTACAGTAAAGCGTCGTCCGATACATTTATTGTTCGTGTGACGCCAGCGCTCCAAGACAATGAAAATTTTTTTAATAAGTGTTTTTTTTTTTTCATAAGACGCAATGTATTACACCAGAATTATAATTGGAATTATTTCATTTAAATGGCTGGAGAGGTTTTTCAAGTTGAAATCACAATATGTACAAATGTTACTCTGATTATTCTTTTGCCGATTCCAGATATTATGGTGATTTAATTCTTCCTACGCTCGTACTACCTTTACATTCAACGGTGCACAGAGAATAAATCGTGGTCACCCGACAGTCGTCCCTGTCACCATACACACTAGCAAACCAATTACCGAGAGTGAAGTAAGGTCGAGCACGGTAACCTCCAGTTGTTGCTATGCACAAGCCACGGCCCCGCTTTTCTTCCCCTCCGCGACGACACGCCACGGCTACGTCGCCCGCGCCGGCTTTTCCCAACACGACGCGGCGCTGGGGGCCACGCCCGGCGGTTGCCATGGCGACGCGTCCAAACCATTAGCGCACTCTGCACACAGCGGGCAGAGGCCACGGCAAGAGCCATACGGACGACAGAGAAGGAAGGTGCAATGTGAATCAAGGTCACTGGCAATTTTGAGGGTCTCACCTCCATTCTCCAGCGATGAGGAAGAGACGGTTTCTTTTACAGCGCGTTTCCCATAACACTTTCTTTTTTTTTTTCTCGCATTATTATTAATAATGAAACTTTTAATTAATGTCTAGATTTTTTTTTAGCAGACTACAAAATTTTCTCGTGTATCACCAGGTATCTCTTATTTCTTAAATGTCCTGTAACAAAAATGTTTCGTCCGGCAACCTTTCAATCCGCCTCTGCCTTTAGGGTCCTTAATCAGAATTGATAGGATTGTCCCTCGCATGCTTATTCCGGAGGGTAAATAAATTAATTGTCCCCCTTGTGGTCATACGCAGTTTGTAACTGCTATTTTGACATTAAATTTATTTCTTACAACTACAAGTATTGGAAATGTTAGAGGGGGCGTAGCATTAGCTTTAGCACTCTGGTGGCGAACGATGAAAGAGGTGATTGGCGTGGTGCAGTAAGGAGTCGTCACGTTTCTCCATCGCAATCTTCAGTAGCTTCACATAATTTTACCTTTTATCGAATATCTCATTTCAGTTCCCATGACATACGATTGCCACGATGTTTTATTACTTTCAGAATACCTGCGAATAATTTTAAAAGTTTTAAGAAATCCCAAAACTTATCCCACGTAAAGTTTAAAATTCCTAACATTTCCTTAAGAGGCCACGTTAAATTACAATCGCAATAACTCGTGAATTATTCTCGCAGAAGTCATGAAACTAGGTCCATTCGTCAACAGTCGTAAGATCAACAAGTTTACAAAATATAAATAAAATATATCATTTTTGAGTTTATAAGAATTACGACCTCAAAACTACTGAGTTCCAGCACTCAAAGTTCGAGTGGCACTTTTTTGTATGATTAAAAAAAATGGAAAATTTCAATCACATTATTTTCCGAAATCCACGAAACGAAATGGTAGGTATCATTCCCAATAGTGCACCTTGACACGTGAAGTCACAGGGATGATTTCGTAAAGAGATAACTTGAGTAACAAATCTTTTACAGTGAACCCCTCGCAACCGGTCCTCGGATCAACGAGTCTATCTCCTGGAACAGTTATTTTTCTCTCAGCGTATAATAACTTGCAGGTAGTGACAAACATTGATTTCCTGCGAAGTAAAACTGGGTGACGCGACGTTAAGTATGCGACGTGTTTACGTTGTGGCGGGCAGAACGGGGAACGGGGATGAAAATACGCTGCTTTGAATCCCTCAGAGTCTATTCTTATATGAACCTATATGTACATGTCTATTTTTCTACGAATCAATTTTTTCGAGTTCGTTTATGTAAGAATGTACATACAGTACAATACAGATAGTTGTCCGTGATAATTTGAAAAAAATTGCAAACTCTTTCGGAACGAAAATCGATTTTTCGCAGAAAGCTCCGATTAACCGGCCAGACCGGATAAGAGGGGTTCTACTGTATTAATCACATCCATTGTGTAAAGTACCATCCACTTTCTTGATTAACCTTAATGCTATTTTTTTAAAATAATGGACTGATATATAAAGGTCACATGAAACAAATAGTTGTGTTTACACATCGTTCCTCGGAGAAGAGATCACGAATGAAGATAAAAATCAAGGCAATATAATTAATATAAAAACGAAGATTAAAAAAGAAAAAAAAATTCGCTTATTCAAAGCCAAGGCACATTAACCGGAAAAAACCGCACGGATAAAAAAGAGAATCATCAACACGAAAATATAAACAAAAATGAAACCAATGAAAACAGCGAGTGTATTCCATAACAAACAATAGCGACGCGTAGAGCGAATCCTCTGAAGGAATGCTCCTAGCACGATTCCGATCACGTGAAATGCGCCGCGCGTCAGATGCGGTAACTGGTTGACAGCATCATGGTTATTCATGACGCCGCGGATAAAGGCAAGCGCTGGCGTCGAATTCATCAATTTCAGTTTGTTTACGTATTCAAATCCGAAACCTACGAATTGATGATTTTTTACGATTTGTTTGGAAAGCGCGAGAAAACTGAAATCACGAGACATCAACGGATTAGGAGTGAATTTTGATCCTCAGTTCATACTTTCTGATATTTTGGCGATGATTTATATCGCCTAGGGTATGGATCTCAATCCATATATAATCGATTTTCCTCCTTCGGCCAACTCAAGAAGAGAAGTTTACTAAAAAAAACTATGTTGGAAAAAAAAATGTGTGATCTCATAAAAATGATTTGAATCTAAAATATAATTTAAAACAATGGTTACACCAAGTTTCTTTTTTGTGGTGAGCTAACGTCTGAGTGAAATGAAGTCACAGAACTACTTACGCCATTTCACCAAATTAATAATAATAATAATAAAGTGTTTTTATTTTGACGAGACTTGGACCACAAGGTTTGCTCTTCCGTCTAACCAATTAAAACATTTACATTGAAAAAATACAAGATGACAATTGGGAGGATTGTATTTACATTTAGCGCTGGGAAGCAAAACTAGGGAACATCCCGGTGTAATACCTTAAGCTATTGAGTAAACCCAGCAAAACCCCAACGTAGAAATGAAATATAGAAATGACTACCTGAGATACGATATACAATGACGTATTGTTAAATCATAACACTGTATTTGCGAATTACACATTATAACAGGTTTAATTTTTTTTACACATTACATATTTCACTGTATTTACAAATACATTACATAAGATTATATATAACTAAGTTACTGAATGAAAGATAGAAAGACTGCGATAATGTAAAAAGAAAGAAAGAAAGGAAGAAGAGAAAAATAGACAGAGAAGGTGGCGAGACTAAAGGGACCATACAAAAATCGTACAGAAACGGAATAAAATAATACAAGAGAGGTCAATAATCTGCTATTAAATTGTGAAATGATTTACGTTCGACTCCTCTGCAACAATTTGAAAACATGGAAACAAATATCTTAAGTCTTGTCACAAGAGAAGAGATTAACAAAAGAAAACCATCAAAACCCACAAGTAATACATTAGATTAAACAATTAACAAAAATGTAAAAATAATCACGATAACAAATTGAAACTAACTTGTTACGTAAGGAACTCGTAACTAGCTCGGGTTCTGCTAGTGTTTTATTTTCATACGTAACCATGACTTTGATTCATAAATAAACTTTATGAACCAAAAAAGCAGTTGCAAAGCGCGTAGGACCGCGGAGTATAATAAATTAAGTTCTTCTACGCAAACAAGAAAGGGATCATCCCAGCAATTACGATCGAGGGCCCAAGGGCAGTGGCCGATTTAATATTTATGAAAGAAATTATTTAATAACTGCGTCCTGTTATCCATTTATTGTTCCAAAATGAATCGTAGATATTTGTGCAGTAAAAATTCTAGATTAATAATGACATTCCCGTCCATGGAAAAAAAAAACTCTTACTACCTGTAGGAAAACTGGAGAAAAACCCGACACACGATGGGTGGTGATTCATTCGCGATCAGTGTCAAACGAGGCAATATGCTAAAAAATATGCTGCTGCAAACTTTCTCGAACTAAAGATATTGCTTTACATTACGAACTGTCAACGATTCTGGCGTACCATGAATGATGACTCATTCGATTACCCAAATTTATCATTTAAATTATAATGATTAAATAATGTTTTCGAAAGAAGAGTGATCTGTATCGAGAAAATCGGTAACAAAATGATATTAGGCAACTTCGAAAAATACCTTCAAAAGTAGATAAGAAATACACAGACTGCCGATCAGATAGTCCAGGGGTCGGCAACCTTTTCTGGCTGCTGGTCAAAATCAACCAAAATGTGAGTATTAAAGAGACGTTTGGGTCAGAGATATTTTCGACATGGATCTTATATACATAAACACTCATGAGTATAAGATCCATGGTAATCGAACTAAAATGTTGTTTTTAGTATCTATTTCCAATTTTTTAAATTCTCAAAATGTTTGTTTCATGTTTATGTTTCATAATTTATTTTTATATATTATACTTTATTTTCGGAACTAAAGTGGGTCACTTGAAATTATCAAATCGGTCACTCGGTGACTCGGGTCATAGGTTGCCGACCCCTGAGATGGTCGGTCTATCTTTGACGAAGAGTGTATAAGGTATACCGAACTATTCCATCCTTAGTGGCGATATCTGCCCAATTTCTTCAACACATCAGCAAAAGCCCTATGTCAATTGGTAACGAGAGCGCATTCGGCTTGTCGTTTGATTCTACGTATCACGAAAATATATAAACGTATGGTCTCTACAAAGTTTTAATTAATTTCTGAAAGTAATTATGTTTTTACATCTTTAAAGTAAACAAAAATTTGCATTTCTGGGGCAATGTTATTTGATTACCTCATGAAAAAGAAGACAAACTTCATCATAGAAGTTATTTCCATTCAATTAAGTCTATCAACTCACGAACACGATTATTTCGAATAGAATATAATTAGTATGCATTACGTTTATATATCTGTGTATGTATGTGTGTATCTCGTTTCGATCTGCTAAGGACCACGAATGACGAGAGCCAGTAAGGTTCAGTTTTTGTGCGAGTTTACTCACTAGATACATCGCGAATTTTACCGAGATCGGAGGAACGGCGTCTAGATAGGATCCAGATTGCCGTATCCGAGTATTACAACTACGGTCGTTAGTCGCAGAGCTATTTAAACTGAGACATGGAAATGGAAAGCTACAAATTTTATCTTGCCCCACCGGGGAATCGAACCGGGATGACTTGGTGACGAGCGATCACGCTGACACCGTAGCCACGAAGGGGACTGCATTACGTTTATATGGTTAAATATTCATAAATAAAGAACACTGAATAAATACCATAAATATACAACACTACACGCAACCGGTGTAATCGATAAGTGAACTAAAGTCCTCGCAGCGAAAAATAGTAACGAGATTCACCAATGGAGCGAAAGCGCGGGGTTGCCATATGTCTGCTGCAAGGGGTGGCCTAGCGTAGCTCCACCTATTCCAGACGGCATGTCACCGACAAAATGTTCCTATGAACCGTGAACTAGATGAATTCAGGCAGTGTTCTTTCGGTTAAAGGTTAAATAACGAGACCTCAGTCCATCACAGTTGGCGTATCAATTACTGCCGGTTCTACGAATCGACTGATGCAGGCAACAGTATCCAGACGTAAACTCACTAAGATTCTGCTGAAACACGAGAGAAACGCCCACGTGTCTACTGCGACAGAATTAGTCTGCAATTGCGCAACGCTGCGATTGGGTCCTTTGACTTTCACGTAGTCCTTAGACTCCTCCCTCATTCTCTCTCTTCTTTCCCTGTGAGCACTGTGCTATTATCGCACGTAAGTTATCACACAAGTTTGTCAGTCCCCACTACAGTAGGACGATACAATGAAGAACATACTATTCTAAAAAATATATTATAAATACAAAATTTTAATTTAATGAACTCATCCGTTTAGTCAAAAATCATCGAGCAACGACGGAAAAACGAACAAATTACTACAAAACACCTTTTTCGGTATCAGTCGCCCCAAAAAGGAATCTTTCCGTAGTAAGACGAGTAAGAAAAAGTAACAAACAAAATTGTTAAGATATATATTTTCTGTGTTATAGAGGACAAACAAACAAACAAAAAATCACCGACATTTCACAGTCATGTCCATAATTACTGTGAGCGACTGCATCTCACACTCGCCATGATCTGATTTGAGAACTCTGCGGAACTCCTTGCATGCTAATAACTTGTGGATTAACTCTTAATGAATCCCGCAACCGTAGTAGCACTGGAACAACTCTACAAAGAGGAAATTTGAGGTGAAGAGGTGGAGGGGGAGGGGTAGTTAAAGAGGAGGGGCAGGGAGAGAGGTTGATAGAGAGGAAACTAGGGTGCGCTGTCGGAGCCACATGCTCTAACGAAGTTGCGCTCTTTTGCAAGTCTACGAAACATAGCGACTGATAGAATTGCCTTAACACGATTACATTATTGTACGTGAACAATTAACATGTACCGTACAGAGTTTGAAATGTATAACATTAACAATATTTTACGTAACAATCAAATTACACTATCCTGGTCCGAGTTTCCCCCCCCGTTTTTCCTTCGGGTAGAGGAGAAATTTTATACTGGCTCACCAGGCTCTTGTCTATCGAAACAATAAATCTTGAATTTAGAGCTAGTTTAATACTTACATTTATTAACAATATTTTCCGAATAATTATTACTTTATATTTCACTAGTACTTGTAAAACAACTCTTTTGTGTTTTATTAAAAACAAATTTGTAGGTATTCTGTTGATATTATAATACGCATCGAACTACTTTTATTCTTATCTTACGAGTGCACTGAAATGATAAATTCGCCTCTGCATTACGGCCTTTAAGTCGGAATCGATGAGATGGGCCCTTGCTTGCTTCCGGGGAATATATTAATTTGACGGTAAAATTAAAAGTTTCTTATCACTACGACAAAAATAAAACATATTTCAATAAGTTACTAATTTAATCTATTACGGTTGATTATGTTCGTTTAAGACGTCATTATAGGGGAGAGTATTCCGGTACCTCATGAACAGTCAGTCACTCGTGCTGTTTAAGAGAATTCCTGAACTCCACACACGAAAAAGGAAACTAACGATGAAATGCACTTTTCACTTTCAGAAACTAACATTAAATAATAAGAGTAATTAATATTCATCAATATATAAGGTCTTAATAAATAGCGTAGCAGAGCATTAAAATGAGTATATTGAAAATTGTCTACGTGGTCCGGTGTCTCGTCTATTATTGAAAATTCTTTTAACAAAAATATATATTTTCACTTGTAGTAGATGTCAGAAAACGTTTCATAATCCTTTGATATTTAATCCAGCATTGAAAAAATTATAAATAATGCATACTATTTAAACTCTTTTTCGCCTGTTGTGAGTGAAAATATGAGAATTACACCGTTAATTGCTAAACCAACGAAATATTACATAGTATCTTCCTTCATACATTCTGAAACAAAGATTCCCAAAGAAAATCAATTGTGTTTCGGCTTAAGGTAAAAATATAGTCAATATTTACTTTTCTTTTGACCTATATTTTAACATTGAGAAAAATTTTCTCAAATTAATTAACTTGTCAGATATATTTCCTCGAATTATTCATTCACATTATTTGAATTTTAAAAAATTGTACACAAATCTAATCAGCTCATATATTTTATGACATCGAATTGGTACAGTGCATTGCTTTCGTATCGTAACCATCATCATTGAGAGATACGATATGTCCGAATGTCCTAATTGGTATTCTGGGTCTAATTTGATCAACTGACACTCCAATTCTGAATATATCTCTATATTAATCATGTTACGTCGAATGAAAATGGGAGACGGGACCGGGATTCGAACCCGGGACCTTGAGCATTACGCGCTCATGCGCCTACCAACTGCGCCATCCCGTTCGCCTCTCGGGCCCGTTTACCATTCTCATTCAACTTGTGAAACCCAAAGACCGTCTACCATTCTCATTCAACTTGTGAAACGTAACATGATTAATCTGTTACCTGGCGGTGAGGTTCACCGTAATCTAAGAGATTTCTATATCTCTATATACTTTGACAATTATCTTATTCAATGGAACCGAAATAAGATCAAAAGTTCCTTGTTATTATTGCAGTACGTCATGCATTAGCCAACTCCTCATTGAAACCTTGCAGAACGTACCCTCTGGATCTGATATTCTCGAACAATCTATTTTTTAAAGTTATCTTTGTATTATTCGGTGTTCCTTCGTCCACTCTATCTAACTCTTATTACACAAGCAAATCGTTTATGAAGGAAACCGTTCCTTCCCTTCTCTCTGAGACACATTCGCTAGGCGCTCACCTACATTTGACTGTTCTGCGGAATGTTTTACGCTGAAGCAATGCGCAACACTCGCTACAGATGTTTATGAAATGACACATTTCCCAGTAACTTGGCCGCCGCTCCGTGACACCTCGGTATTATAAGAAATATTAATTCATCAGCTAAATAAGAATTATTTTATTAAAAATTTAGTTGAAAATATTCTAAATGCGACCGCACATTTGATTTTTACTGCATTATTTAAAATAATTTGCTTCACTCTTATTAGAAGTCTATTTCTAAATCTCACTTTCGGTTTCACCCTCTATAACATTGAGCACGAATTTTCCTGTATTTACGTCCATTATCTGTATTTATTTCTTTTTCATTTGTGACTCCGCGCTGTGGTTATTTCATCGTAGCTGCCACCCGCCGCTGACCCATTTGCAGTTAATAAATGGCAGAATAAATAAAAGAGAAAAGTGTCTCAACTTCACAAGCAGCGGCACAAAAAAGAAGAGTCCCAGGCCAGAGACCGATATACACGGAAAAGCTTTATGTTCCAGGGACAGAATGGAGAATGGTGTTTTCGTAAGTGATGGCGTACCGTGTTTACAGAAGCTACAAAAGTCCAGAGTTTGTTTCACGCAGTGCTACAGTCTTCGCAGCGAAAGAAAAAGAAAAGTAACGAAGTGTAATCAATGGAGCGAAAGCGCAGTGTCTGCTGCTACGGGAGGTGACCACACCAGACGGCACGCCATGACACCCCGCCCCGAGGAGAAAGCTTCAGGTAGCTCAAAGGTTACAGATCAATCACTGTCGGTGCTACGAATCGACTGATGTAGGCGACAGCATCCGAACTTAAACTCACTAAGATTCTGCTGACACTAGTAAAAAAATCTTACGTTCACGCACAGCGAGAGGAAGAGTCTTATCTCGCAATACTGGCCTCAACTTTCACAAGGACTTTAGACTCTTCCCTCATTCCTTTTCTTTTGTTGCAAGCACTGTAATTCTTATTTCCTACACAGACATTGAGATAAGGTAACGGAGCACACACAATCCCGAAGGTATAAAGATGTCTAGACCAGTGTTCATCAATGATTTTAATTAAATTATGTAATTTTATTATAGTGTAAATACATTTGTTACAGAGCCATTCTTGTGAATAATGTAATACAAACAATGTTACTCACCATTGGTTAAAATGTGTTCTTATAATATGCATTTGTTCAGAATATTGATACATTTACTTAATAGCATACGTAATAAAGAGTTTTAAAAAATAAACAAAATTCACATATTCCTGCTTTTTTACGTTTATTCCGCCATGTGTACTGTTTTATGTGATATTTATACATAATTTTGTACCTCAATCTTGTATTAGATTGATTATTTTTGTTTTCTACTTTTTCTTTCTTATGTTTGTTCTCAGAAGAATTTTTTTTTTTTTGATCTTGCGTCATGAAGGTCTATCAACGAACGTCTATGTACCTTAAAACAGTGAAATAAATTCATTTTACACTTTGTTAATGAAAACGAAATTCTTAAGTTAAATGTCCCCCCCCCCCCGGTACTTAGATAAGGAGAAATGCCACAATGTAATTATGTAATTTTAAGTCAATGCTGGGAGTCTTAAAATCCCTGTAGAAAGTAAGAACTTGAAATTTCGAGACGACGTATCTTCGATATTGTAGGAACTTAAAAAGAAAGGATTATTAAAAATTCCAATTCCACAGTGTGAGATGAGATTTTGCGAAATTTCGCAACACTCACGAAGAAATTGAGATATCTTGTGTTTAATTTTTAATAGTGTAAACACGCTATTTTTGTCTACACTAAATTACAGCGATAAGTGAAACATCACAACACAAAATCACGGGCGACGCCGAATTACTTCGACAAGTTCAACGTAGTTGGAGATAAAGACGATCCTTGTGGTACTCCTAAGACCGCTGATCAAAGGTTCGATAACAGTATGCTTCATGTAGTAAAGAGAAATCGTCAAACAGTTAATACTCGCTTATCCATATTTCCAGTTTGTTTTAAATAGTTTTATAATCAGAAGACAATAATTCATTGATAAATTAGCTCTTCAGCTCAAGAAGTTTTAAATTCGGTATGACATTTTGCAAAAACGTACATTACGTCATTTACTGGAGTTAATACGGTGTTCTTTGGATTATAACATTACAAATAACACAACGAACAGTTCGGTGAACCCTATAACGTTTAGATGCGATGATGGAGACGCTCGTGGACCATCTGCGATGCACATCTTTGCAAATATTTGTTGCTTCATTCTAATATAGAATACATCACGAGTGTCCTACCTAACGAAATATCATTTTATTGTTAATCTAACCTTATCATCGAGAGAAAACAGGTTCCACTCAACGTTTCTATATTCTAGTAGTCCAGCGTTGCCCAACTTGATCGAAGTCTTTCAATTAATCGGGGTTTGACACAACGCTGCCCGACGAATAAAATTAATGAGTTATATTTATTGATTTCTAATGCGATATTTTGATTCTCATCAAAAAAATTATATTATTTCAAGACGAAAAAAATAAATAATATATATCTTTAGAATAAATTTTAAAATTACATTTTTAAATAATTTGTAAATGTAATTTGAACGACGGAGTAATTCGAATAATTTTTTTTTCTTTTACCGGACCTTTCACGTTGAATATTAGTTCTGACAGCATCAATTTGTAACTCAAAGTTGTACCCCTCCCCCAACGCTTTAAGAAAAAATTGTAGTGAAAAACCCTCTCGCGGGTCGCCAATTGGACAGCGCTGATCTGGAGTAACTAGGTTTCACAGTTCATATATTTTGCTAGTATATTGGTGTACCTTTCTTTTCTAATTCGAATAACGGTCCATTATGCCGAAGTCAGTCAATAGTAGCTTTTCACATTGATGTCATATAGCTGTGACTATTGAAAAGCGAACCTTCCTCCTCCTATCCACATACTCCTTGTATCACTTACTAACTATCACTAACTACTTCTACTAATCCCTCCACGTGGGTCAAGTAGTTGGTAAACCCAATTAACCGGCCCACCCTACTAACAATAGCCCCTACCACCCACCTCCTACCTCCTATCGCTCCATGTAGATGAGCTTCAATAGCACTAAGCTACATTTCCCTTTTACAAATAC
>NNCF01134915.1:156672-168109 GCA_002313205.1 Laupala kohalensis
CTGCCCGCCCGCCCGGGAGGCCGAACGCGTCGCCATGGCAACACCACGCCGGCGACACGGGACTCGAGTGCACGCCGCCGCCGCCGCTGCCGTCGCGGACGACTCGGCTTTTGCGTGTTCAGTTCGGAACGGAATCGGTCGCGGGTGTATTGTACATTCGGGGATAGGGTTCGTACGATTTAAATAAGTATACTTTACTAACTTAGGGTAGTACGAGCGTATGTAGAATTAAATCACCAAAATATCTGATATCGGAGTAAATAAACAGAGTAACACGTACTTTTTGGGATTTCAACAAACACACCTCACTGGCGGTGTAATACATTGCGTCTTATGGAGAAAATACTTTTAAAAAAAACTTTTTTGTTACGAATATGGTGATAGTTTACTTTGACTTATTTCGTAGTGTTTTTACATCGCTTTTATCTATAGATCACCGGATATTTGAGAAAGCTATTTCACTTTTTCTGAGGCGAGATGAGTACATTACGAAACCGTTGCGCTCTGCAGCCGTGCTTTTGCTTTATGCTCTTATGCATTTCAGACAAGTCAAGCGACGAGTTCCTAAATAGCGTTCGTAATATCTGATAGGTATAAATTAAATCATGTTTTTTCTTCATTATTATTCCGACTGTCGTGTGTAAAAATAATTAGAATAAAAATATAGAAAACAATTGCACATCTCTCTAGGTTCATGTCTAGGGGTGACAGTCAAATTAATTTTGAATTTTGAGTTATTTACGAAGTTTTTAGCCATAATTTGCGATAATTCAAGATTTCATAATATAACGTATTTAATAATAACTATTTTGTATCCTATTAAATATAACATTGATATAATAAAAAGTTGATATCTGTTGATATATCTGTTATTATATCTGTTGATATAATATTATGTTTATTATATCTGTTGATATAATAAAAAGAAGCTATTTTTTCTTATCTATGGGCGGGAGTGAATGCAATTATTTCCCTGAAAGTACAAAAAGCGCAAGAACTCACTACATAGTGTTTCATGCAACACAAATTTGATATTAAAACAGGTAGCTAACTATTTCTATTCGTATTCTAGGAATATGCTGAAATGTTAAATCCGCCTCTGCCTTCGGACCTTCCATCGGAATTGACGGGGTGGTCCCTCGATTGCTTCCGAAGAATAAATTAGTTTTTTGTTCTCCACATGATCATACGCAGTTTTCAACAGTTTTAACAATAAATTTATTATTTACTATTATAGCTTATTATTATAACAGTTTCACAGCGATCATTCATATCGGAATTTAAATTTTTTTGAGTAAATAATAGTTCTTGAGTCTCCATTGCTATCTATTGAAAATGAGTTTCATACTAAATACAATATAACGAAGTACGATAAACAAAAAGACTGGTCAACAAAGAACCGAAATTCGTGTTCATTAGAACTACGAGAAAATCAGAGAAGTGAAGAAAGACAGTCGGCAATATTATGGTCAATAACACCAAATCTCCACTATATTAATTAAATTCAATTTTCATATTTAAAAAATAATCTAGCAAATGATTTGATATCAAAATGTATTATAATTATTTTTCTCCGTTTCTACCAATCATAAGTATTGCTCCTTTGCTTTCGGGTGCTGAAGGGTTTTTGATTTCCCTAACATCAATTTAAATTTCTCTTCCATTCCTTTAACTCATCAATTAAATTAATATAAAAACAATATTTAGTAATGATTTTATTGAATCCCATACGTACACAGGGTGTCAAATACATAACAAAAATCTAGTTATCCACTTTACCCGTCTGTGTCACAATTCCCTAAAACATCTAAAGCAAAATAAACTAGTTTTAGTCTTATGGTTGAGAAACTGACACCGAGGGACCTACATCAGAAAACTTTTAAGAACAATCCCGCAATTTTTAAGCAGTCACAATTTTTAAAGCAATATAAGCCAAATTTAAAATTAGGCACATTATTTGTGTTTGAAAAATATAAAATTTTATAAAAAAATACGTATCTTGGCAACTGACTTATCTTCAGAGGCTATTCTTCCGTCTTTAGGAGTACAGAGAAAAACTTTAATTATTTTTTCTTTGCAACGGTTAACGTAAACACAAAAAGTTTATGTACAAATATTATTAAAAAATGATATTCACGTCAATAATATTTCGATGAAATTAAAGTACACCATAAAAGCTATTTCTGACGCTCACGAACAAAACTGCGGTATGACCATAAAAGTAATAAAAGAAGAGAATGAAGACACTCATAGAAGTCAAAGAGATGCATCCAAATGGAAGCGGATGCGAACGACGCTAGATCAAAATGCTTCACTTGCTTCATAGGGGTTCAAGCTCTGCCAAGCCAAATACATAATCCCACCAAAACCATTCCTGTGGAAAAGAAAAAGGAGGATGGCCGAGAGCGACTAGCAAACAGGTTAACCGTAAAAAGCAGTGAAGCCTGGAGGCAGAGTTGCCAAGTAAAACTGACGTATGGCAGCAGCCAGAGTAAAAAAAAAAAGAAAAAGAAAAAAAAAGAAAGATATTAAGGTATTATGAGGATGTCAGGTGCCAGCGAAGCACGTAACAATTAACGAAACTTTTCATAATGTTATTTATTCCCTTTATATTAAAAATAATCATTTTAATCATTAATTTACCATTTTAATTGAAGCTTTCTTGGAAGAACGGTCTCTAGTTTATAAGTAATACATTTATTGTCAAAAAAATAGTTACAAACTGCGTATGACCACGTGAAGGACAATAAAATAATTTACGCTACGGAAGCAAGCAAGGGACCATCCTATCAATTACGATCAAGGGCCCTAAGGCAGATGCGCATTGAAAATTTCAGCACAATCTAAAGATATAATAGTTCGGTGTCATAGTTTTAACAGAATACGAAGAAATATTTATTTAATAAAACACAAAAAAAGTTATTTCTCAAGTACGTATCATTATAAACCATAGGTTATTCGGAAAATATTGTTAATAAATCGTAACTATAAAAATAACTCTGAATTCGAGATTTATTATTTCAATGCGCGAGAGTAGAGAACCTGCATAAAAACCGACTTCAACTTTTTTGAATAGTTATCTAGTGTGGTTTAGGCAGTTGATCTAGTTTAGTTTTGAACTAACAGAAGGAGACACGTGTCCGCATCAGAAAGACGGAGATAACACTAATCTTGAGATGTGTCATTGCGAACGGTACAGCGTGTCCCAAAACTCCACGTCAAAAAATTGGGGGGTTGTCGGAGCACGTCGATAGGAACAAAAAAGTCATTAAATCCAGTAGAGGTACAAAAAAAAAACATATTTATATGTCATATACCTATGATCAAAGTTTGTGCATTACACGATTATATGTTCCATCACATCTATGATGAAATACATGACATGCTGGCCTAAGATATACGTTTCCGAACGAAAAAGTCTCCCAGAGGAGATTTAATGACACGAAGAGAGAACACAACACAAGATAAAAAGGACTGTAAAATGCTTTGCCAGGGGAATCGTGAAAACTGAAATATCTTCTTGTAATCCGGTGGCATATAGCTAAAAGTGATGTAAAACATTTTATACAAATCAAAATAAACTTCTATCACTGTCGTGATTTGAAAGTTGGTCTTTTTTATTTGTTTCCTTCACAAGACGCGATGTGTGAACACCATCGATTGTAATCGAAGTTATTTCGTTTCGATGACCGGTGAGGTATCTTTTTCAAGTTTAAATCACAAGAAGTACATATAATTCTGTTTATTTATACCGATTCCAGATAATTCAGTGATTTAAATCTATCTACGCTAGTACTATCTTAAGTACAGTTAAATTATCAACAATATCTGTTCATTCTTTCCAAGTACAATATCCAATATCTGTTCCTCCATCGCTTTAAACCAAAAATACAAAGCACTTGCTTTCAAATGCGAGTTCTTTCCACGTGTTTCCATTCGCAATAAAAAAAAGTCACGTTATCTCTAAAAACTTCTTCAAAACGCTAGCTCTGAAATCGCGTGTACACGAAATAGAAGAGAAAAAAAAATCAACTAAAGCTTAGAGACAAATAAATACGCAACTGACTCCATACATCGGCCAGTTTAAAAAAATAAAAAATAGACAATGTCCGTGGTACAGGGTATACACTCACTCACCAGTGATCCATTGAACAGAGATGCATCCATCACTCACCTGTAACACAAGAAAGGAAGGAGAGAATTAGCGCAGGTTGCACCGACTTTCAAATTCAAAACGTCACGACGTAAAAATTTGCTGTCGTATTTTTATACACATCACATGACGTAAGAAAAATAAATCCATCAGAAAACACAACAATAAGAAGCACTTAAGACCAGTGACGGAACTACGGCTGGGGGGAAGAGAGTGCTAAGGGGGCCAATGGATAAAGACATACTTTACCACTTTCCACAATTAAAGTTGGTTACTATTTGATATTGTTAATTGTTGATTATCTATTTGATGAGTTGATGTATTTTATTTCAAAGATAATGTTTATAAAAAATTTTTGTTGTAAAACCATTTTAAAACAGAAATACTTCCCAGATCGCTTCCCGGTTAGCTCGCCACCCTTCACCTCGACTAAGCACTAGATCTGCCGCTGCGTAAGTCTCCATAATTATAATCTCTACGCAAAAAAACTATTCGAGAGAGAAACTCGATACATTTGGCAGAATGTTACTTGTTGTTTAGTAAATGCTGAGTATAAGAAGGTTTTTCGCACATGTCGATTCCATTGCAAATGAATTAGAGTGGAACGTGGTCTCTGCATGTTCACTTTATTTCAGTAACTGAGATAGCAGCTCGGTTTTTTGCATGTAAGGGGTAAAAAAGTGCTCTGATTGACACATTCATTAGCGTAGAGTGAAAACTATTAAAACTAGGAACCTAGAACTTTCGATTTTAAAGGGGTGATTCCAGGAGTGTGGGTTTTCGAATATTAGGCAAAACTCACGAACTAATTAAGATACTCCCAGAGTTTTCTTTTGTATTTAAATGAAATATTTTGATTCAACACAA
Source organism: Laupala kohalensis (assembly GCA_002313205.1). Classification (NCBI taxonomy): domain Eukaryota; kingdom Metazoa; phylum Arthropoda; class Insecta; order Orthoptera; family Trigonidiidae; genus Laupala; species Laupala kohalensis. The sequence goes on from NNCF01134915.1 coordinate 161,693, forward strand.
AAATATAATTAACGGGCAAATCCAGAGTGGGTCGTCGTTTTTAGAAAGCAGTAAGATTAGAGAACTCCTTCGTTTCGCCCGCTTTGAACAGTGGCTCAATTTAAGATTGAAGCAATTACACAAACTTACAAAACATAACTTTTGCGTCAGGGGTTTTGATAAAGTAAGGTGATTAAAGGGAATATTTCCAAATTTTCTTTTAACGATTATCAAAAATCCTAACACGACACAAATGAAAATATCATTTTTGAAAACAGCACCAACAAAATATTACAGAACACTTAAAATCTTCCAAACCCCAAAATCATGTTGCCTTGTAGTATGAAAAAGAGAGTCTAGGATGCAGTGTTATGTTTAATTGACACCTGTGTTCAATGATTCCCGGTGGGACCAGAAAAAATTTGTAGTTTTGTCACTTTCATGTCCCAGATCTTATAGCCTTCTTCTATCATCCTCCTACAACTCCTAGTATCACTAACCCTTACTATTAGAAACAACTGCTACTAACACCGCCAAGTTGGTTAACGCAGCTAACCGACCCTCCTACTACCAATCGCCCCAAGTAGATAAGCTTCAATAGCACGCTACATATCCCATTTACAAAATACTACAATAAATATATATATTACGAATTAATAAAGTGTGAAGATGTTTTAATTCAAACAGTGCTGTTAAGAAATAATTGTAGTAATAATTGCTGATGTGTGAGATTTACACCAGGAAAATTTTGAATGGTCAACTTTTTTCTTTTAATGGATTTTTTTTTTCGTAAGCAGTCGTCCCACCCCTGGCTACGCCCATGGTTGAAAGAAATAGATTGCTGATATCACAAAAAATCCTTTCAAGAGACGAAATATGAACAATTAGCTTTACTCGAGATTTCTCATTAATTTCTTTATAAGACCGTTCTGAATACTGTTGAAATACTGGTGTATTGAAAGTGCAGAGCTTAATCCGGAGAGTGCCGAAACAGTTGCTGTTTGAAAAAACAAACGACGGAGGAAATAAAAAAAGAAAAAAAAAGAAAAAAGAGGAGCGCATTTATCTTGAAGCTCTTAGCAGCATGTCAATCAGCTGCACACAGTAACTAACAACGGCTTCCATTCCTTTTAAATTTTCTAACAGAAAAAAATGTACAAAACATTTTTAAGAACATTGTCATTCGAAAAACGAGGTAAGACGCGAACGGAAGTGATACAAGTTTAACCTTGATTTAAGTAGTATAAGCATGTTAGGTGCTAGTCCAACACATAACATTTATGAAACATAGAATACAATATTAATTTTCTCAAATTACAAAGAAAATAGACCTTCGGCCTCTTAAGGCAAAACCTGATTACGGGTTCCTTAACAATGGTACAAAAGAAAATAAATTCGAGCTGTAAGACAGAACACTGAGCTACACAAATAATAACAAACACACAAACTCATTGTCAAAAGAGATTACGTACAGAGTACGACCACGTGGAGGACAATAAACTAATTTATTCTTCGCAAGAAAGCAAGGGACCATCCCATCAATTCCGATCAAGGGCTCTAAGGCAGAAGTGGATTTAACGTTTCAGCTTTACACTCCTAACAATAAAAATAGTTCGGAACGTGTTACAAAGTAAACATAATACAAACAAATGTGTATTTAAGAAGGTATTTTAGAAGTACGTGTCATTAACAAACTATATTTTTTATACATCGTAACTATTATATAACACTAAATTCGAAATTTATTATTTCAATAGATGCTACCCCTAGGCAAGAGTCTAGAGAGAGAGAGAGTGTGTGTGTGTATAAAACATCCTCCTCTACCCGAAAGAAAGCCGGAAATACACCCGGGTCCGGGTGGGGGCACGGAATTAACGCACACAACCGAGCCAAGGCAGAGAGAGTACACATTAAACTAGACTTATATGAACAATACGACACAATACGAGAATAACAAAATCATGTTTTAAAAAAGATATGACAAAATAAATGTCTTTTGTATAATTATACGAATTAATACTATATATATATATATATATATATATATATATATATATATATATATATATATATATATATATATATATATATATATNTTAACAATATCAAGCAACATTTGTGTGTTCAGGAAATTTTCTAACCTTATCTGAAACTGAATAATATTACATGAAATTTTTATGTCATTGTATTCTATTAAATGTAATTAAGAGTTATTTTAATAACATTATTGTTACGATGTATTTGGGCAACGTAACTGCCTCTATTAAAATATTCATTTTTACTTTCTCATATCTATTTTTTTTACTTTAAAACAATGGATACTTCACACGAAGGGTAAATTACTCTTTTGAATGTTTCTCAAAAAACGGCCGCAACAATTTTGCTTAATTTTTCTGTACGTAAAGTACAATTAGTATACATTACATCCGCTTTAGTGGTATTTCGCATGAAAGTTTGGAATTGACGCAGTAAAATAATTTATATCGGCTACATTTATGCATTTGTTTACTGTTTCAAGAAGATTTAATAATAATTAGCAGCATAAATGAACCAAGCAGATGTAGAATACACTTTTTCGTAAATTCAAATGAAAGATATGATAATGATAAAATACATACGAGGACAGCAAACGCACTGCAGATGCGAATATATATTAATTTCTGTTTACAACAAAACTAAATTTACATGACACTTTTACGATATTTATAAGACTGATATGTCGCTATATGTTTTGAAATAATATTCTGAATATTTATTTAATTTTCAAATTTCAAATGAAAGACAGTAATAAGTTCATCTAGCGACGGAGCATGAATAGAGCACTGGAAGACGACCAAAATAAAGAGGACTGCACTATCAAATTTTTTCTCACTCTATGCTACAGACGGAGTAACGTGTGTGTATATATATATATATATATATATATATATATATATATATATATATATATATATATATNACTAATAAAGAATGGTCCAGAAGGACAAGACAAATTTCGCATTGCTCTTTTCTATATCAAAATTGTAACATGTGTGATATATTCTCCTGTAGATTGGATTCAATATTAAATGGGAATTTACTTTAAAACAGCCACTTCAGAGATTTTATCCATAAAAGCCCGTGCAAGTTGAAGATTTTTTTTATTCACAAGTTCTCGCAGGGTCGATATTACATTAGAAAATTAATATATTATAGTTTATTCTTTCGTTTCAAGAAATGTGAGACATTATAAAAATCTTCAGGTTACGCATACTAAATTACATAGCATTTTTTCCACGGCTTTCCGCAATATGTTTGTATGATTTCACTGCGAAATTTAAATTTCTGGAATAAAATTCTCAGGAGATAATCATAAATTGAGGGATAAACGGGCAGTGAAATTACCACTTCAGTAAAAAAATGGAATATCTCTAAGCTTGGAAAGAATGTAACAGCTCGGTAAAATTATAATTCCAGTTATATAACAGAAAAACAAAGTAAATTAGGCACGAAAAAAACCGTGAAACTTCTGGAATTATCTTTTTTTGGGAGGGGGAGAAATAAAAAGGGTTTGATCTAGATTTGCAGCGCAGTAACTAATAGGCTACTTAATGCCAACGTGTTACGGCAGCGCTAGTAAATGCAATAATGTCCGCAGGCGTTTTCTCATTAATACGCCGAAACAACGAGGGGATTAAACATTAACACTGCTCTGCTATTACAGCATCAATAACCAACACCTGACGACGCCAGAGGACTCTTGCGCCGGCGTTGACTACTAATAATCGCTCGGCGTGTGTTTCTCGTGGTCGGATCAAAGACGAGAGCTTTGACGAAAGCGATAAATTTTCATTTTATGGTATATCACACAATATATTGAATTAAACTTATTAACTACAAAGCAGTCATACATATGGCATCATGCCATCATACACATTTGCCTCCCACAAATATAATCTTGTTATCCGTGCGGGGACAGCTACAACAATAAATATATAAAGAATGAAATATAGACTAAGACAAATACAAATGTTACGCTAAATAATATAACAACGCTTTTAAAATTATAATTTTAAAACAAATTGTATAAAATGGAAAGTTTGTTTCCCCAACTCAAAACAGCAAGTTACATTATAAAGACATTCAATTGATCTCCATTTTTCTTCATTCCAGTCATACTTAACCAATTGCCAAAAATGAGATACAATTACGAAAATAATTTGCATAGCGGCGGCGGTCTACAATAATAATTTATCTGGAAATTAGAGGTATTTTAATAGTTACGATTTATAAGCAATATTTCCCCCATCTATAGTTTAATAATGATAATAAGTACTTCTGAAATGATATTTTGTTTTGTTTCATTAAACACAAATTTGTTGGTATTATGTTGTTATTATAACACGTACCGAACTAATTATATTGTTAGGAGTGTAAAGCTGAAACGTTAAATCCGCCTCTACCTTAAGGCTGTTGATCGGAATTGATGGGATGGTCCCTTGCTTGCTTCCGGAGAGTGAAGAAGTTTACTGTCCCCCACGTGGTCATCCGCAGTTTGTAACTGCTTTTTTGACAGTTACAGTTTATTTACTTATTTATTTGCAAGGGGACGCATCGAAACTGACATTTAAACTATGTACTATGTGATTACTACGGTCAGATAAAATTGGCGACGTGTCGGGAATCGAAGCAGGGACCCTTGCTTTGATTGCAGGGGTGTTTGACCACTACGCTACCCGTTCCCGGTCCGTTGCCTTAGCTCTCATATGGCCTTTAGTCGTCACGTATTTTCTCCGAGTTTAGATACATAGAAAAAAATATACGCGTTAAAAAAACACAGAACTGAGTACTATTCGTGAAAGACTTTTTTTGACGACGCCAATACTGCGCTAATAGGTCTAAGTACCTTCCCTTGATAGTTCAATTGCTGATTGGTCAAATGATGTCGTAGGCGTGTGTATCGTCGCGAGGTTAATGTGTATATTATGCAATCACGTGGATATCAAAATTATACAACTATTTTTAACTATTTTTCGAATAGTTTGTCTTCATGCGAAGTAATACGATAGTTATCAAGTTTTTACACTCGTACATTCTTGTCCGTGGTTATTGGAGATCACATGCTGCATTTCGAATATTTTTCATATTTTAAATATTTGGCACTTGGAAGATTTTCAACAGAACACCTCAAATCTTCATTTTTTTAAAGAATCATTAGTTCAATCATGAAACAAGTCTTAGTAAACAATTTCTCGTAATCTATAGTGGCGCTTAATCAGCTTATTGTGTCTGCCGTTAAATCATGTTTTCGCCCCACACAAAGTTTTCCATTTACTCGTCTCGATGCGTAAAAAGAAGAAAGAAATCGCAATTCAAATTTCAAATCTGCGCTTACGAGAATTGTAAAATACGTTTTACGAAAGTAGGCATCTCTGGCTTCCAGTAATAACCACGTAAGTGCACGTTTAAAAAAAACGAGATAATCTACCAAAAAAATTGTTGCTTAATTTCATTTTTATTAGTCTAAACGATTCACAAATGTACTATCTTCTCCAATCGAGCACAAAAAACTTACGCACAAACTCTTTAAAAAAAATCAGTAATAAATAGGTAAAGATACGTTCAGCAGGAATAAACAGGCAAGTCCAGTACAAATTTTCTTAAAAAATTAAGTTTCTCACTTACGATTATGAGTACGAATTTAGATAAAAAAGTAAAATAGCAAAAACTCAATGAGTTAAGGCAATCAATTTTCTCTCTCATATTTCATGGTAAAAAAACATCATTATTTTTCAGGTTATTGTGTAAAANTTTTTATGTGAAAATATAGTTTATCTTAGCTACGAAGTGTTACATTAGCATATTATATCAAAGTCAAAGGCCAACGTTATGACAGAAACACACTTTGAAAACTTTAAACTTACAATCGAACATCGAAATAATAAATACACTTATCTGGCTCTCGCTGGAAGTTACAGATATAAGGTCTCACAGTACAAACCATTAATTATTTTTCAAGGTTTACATCAATTCTTGGAGATCGCAACGACATCGTAACAAAGAAAGCCAAGCCTTTGCCTACAAACACAACACAAGCGTTTTATGTAACCAGGTAGTAAAATGAAGAACCAAACAGACGACTGTCACATAATACTCTTCACAGATTCATTTCAAGTGACATGCCCGTAAGGCGAAAGCTTATGTAACTCGTAGAATGTTCAGGTGTCGACTTACAAACAAGATTCACCCTTTATTTCGACGATTAATGAAACGCACATGATTAAGAAATAATTATTTGTAAAAATCGATTAGATTCTGTGCTGACCTTTTGTATTAACAGTTCATCGTATACATTACATACATACTTCAAAAAAAATATATATATACTTCCTATTCTGCGTAACCGGTCGGAACAAATGAAGAGTATCGTATTGTAGAGCGGGGGAGGGGGAGGGGGAC
>NNCF01134915.1:185216-200130 GCA_002313205.1 Laupala kohalensis
TATTCGATCACACGAAAAAAAAATTCAGTCATATTTTCATATTCTGACGCACTTAATTAACATGGGTAAAGACGAACCAAAACGTGTCAAATTAAAAAAAAATCGAATCACATCAACTGTGGTGGCCTCCGAAGGCATAATTGAATTCATCGCGAAAAAATCAGTTTCTATGGTAACTGCAGCTATTAGCTATTCGCTCGCAGAACACGTGGCCCGGAGTTTACGGAAGAGTCGAGTCGAATTGTCCGAATGCTACGATTGAAAAAAAAAATTCTACTAGTTAGAAATGAATTTCTCAACTTTCGATTATTAAAAAGAAATTCTGGTCTAAATGACTGTCCCCTTCCAATTACGAGATCATTAAGATGAAACCGAGTTCATCCTTGAGAGATGTAGCTGAGGTTTTCAGCTGGGGTTTTCTTCACCTACATGAACATGCTATGGATTTCAAACGCGCCAAGTTAGTTCTTGAATATTGTTTGTACTAAATTATTAACAGATAGATTAAATCGTATTTTTCCTCGTTATTGTTCATATTGTGTTTCAAAATAATTAGAATAAAAATAAAGAATACAATTATACTTACTTTGGGTGCTGATCCCACCTTAAAAAATGGAAATCATCAAATATGAAATCCAATAAAAACAGAACTTCACGCATGAACCATTAAAATGTATTACCAAAATGAATCCGAATTCACTTCAAAAGTCACGTCACTCAACAATGAAATCTCCGCTACGCGAGAATCTCGGAGCGTAAATGCGTCGCCATGTACTAATTATCCGGAAGTGTCCGCAAAACCTCGTGAATCATCTCGCCGAAGGGATGGAGGGTCAGCTACAGCAGTGGCCTTAATAGCAACCCCTGCTCTGCTACACGTTCAGTATAATCGTCGTAGTTAATGCACTTTAGTAGATTACAGAAACTAAAGGACAGCAGTTATCAACCTTTGGGGTGACTCTTTTATGTAAACCTACATGGTGAATAACAAAATAAAAGGGAATAAACTTCAAGGAGTGATTCCTGACAGGAAAATAAAAATAAAGAGAGTTCATATCAACATGTCGTGGATTATATGGTCAGTTCGCAATAAAGCAATTAGTTCTGGTACATAACATTACACCTAAGGTCCTCGCAGCGAAAGAATAGTAACGAGAAATAACCGATGGAGCGAAAGCGCGGCGTTGCCATACGTCTGCTGTGTGGAGTAACCCATTCCAGACAAGTCACGGCAGCTATAACCGGTGAAAAAGCGAACTTCAGGCAGTGTTATTTCGGACAAAGGTTAGAGTACAAGTCCTGTATCCGTAACAGTTATAGCAGATTCTACCAATCGGCTGATGTAAGAGGCAACGTCCGGATGCAAACTCACTAAGGTACGAGGAACACGCCCAAGTGTCTGAACCGAGAAGATGAGTCGGCAATCTCGCAAAGCTGGCATTCGCACTTCGCATCTCACTTGGTCTTCCGGCTCCTCCCTCCCTCATTACGTTTCTTTCGCTGCGAGTACTGTAACACGCTAATTAATTACTTTTGTAATACAAAGGATGTTCAAAGTGGCCTCTCCGTGAGCAGCATGGACGCGTTCGTATTAATTAGCTCACATCTTCGAACGTCTCACTCAGCAGCAGCCGAAGTGCATCACAGGATACTTGGACACGACGTTCGAAGGTGTGGTTCAGCATGCACATCACTTTCAGATGCTCTCACAAGTAAAAAAAAACATCGTTCCATCCATATTGTGTAAAATTCTTACCACGGAAAGTGTAGTGCAATGTACCAGTACTAATTATTTTATAGCTAACTAACAAACTATTTCAAAGTTAATACTGATATGAACATTTTTTGTTCCCTTTCCTTTCAAAAATCATCCCGTTTGTTTTCTCCGTCCACTTGTTTAAATCTCACCCTCGATAAAGGAAAACGTCATTAGTACGGACGGCATTCTAGAATCCAGAATGTTTTATTATCCCACATCTCCAGCAACAACCGTTAATGTAAAAAATAACGCATTTGATTAATTTTCATGGCACGTTTGAATTAATTGTACACAGATGTTGCCATATAGAACCGAATATACGATGACAATAATAAATGCTAAATGAATATTAGTCGCAATTTTTTTTAAACACAGCAACATGACCTAAATTTAGAAATACACTTACTAAACGTTATCAGCAACAGAAAACAAGTAATAATAAACATTACAAAATGTAGTCATATACACTCGACAATTTTTCTGTGTCTCTTCTTACATTCGTTGCTGAATTCAAACACAATAAGTATTTTTCAGCTTAGGACATGCAATGAACTTACAAGAAATTTTTATTACATTATTATGGCAAGAATCTGCGTCGAGGCGTGGTGAAGACTATTTAAATCTATAAATCTATACGTAAATGGTCGAGTAATGAATGAAAATATAATTAATATTACACGCAATTACTTTAACGTTTATTACTTAATCTATATAATTCGTGTCCCACAAAACATTTTTTCAAAGCCAGAAATATCGTTTAACAATTGTATATATCAGGGAAGAACTCCCTCCTAAGTTTCCTATATAATGTGCTTGTAACATTTAAAACATTGTATCTCCAAAAACCATTGTTTATTTGAATTTTAATTAATGATTTGGAATGGGAGAAATAACATATCAAAAAAAAACCAAAAATTCTGAAGGTCTCATCCATGCATTTTTGGCGGAGTCATTTAAATGATGTTGCATTAGTATTAAATGGTTTTCCCACGTTGATACTCTAGTATGGGAACATTATCTGATGCATTTTTAAACAATAGGATACACTATATTCTTCGTCAAGAAATCTAAAATAGATATCATGATTCTTAAATATTTTTCACCCCTTCAAATAACGTCGTTGTGCTTTGTCTCCAAACCTCCTTAGAGATTTGTTCCTCACAAACCCAGAACTATTTTTAACAATACTTCCCCCTTTTGTAAACGTCTTAGGTTCCCCCTGAGGGCAACCGTCAGATCTAAATTTATTGCTTTCCTTGTTGTCAGAATTTTTTTGTAACTCTGGTTGTGAACACTCGTTCAGTGTTACTGCTTATCTTTTGCAATTCAAAGTGACTATAGTCCTCGGGGTGGAAGAAGAGTAACGAGATGTAACCAATGGAGCGAAAGCGCGGTGTTGCCATATGTACGCTACAGGTGGTGGGTGACCTATCGCAGTTTTCCCACGTCCATTCCATAGGACATGCCCCGAGACACGAAAAATGCTACGCGCGACACTGGGACGGTCGGCAAATTTTGTGACGGATTTCCCAAAATATTATGGAGTGTATATGACGGATTTCCCAAAATTTCTTTCCATTCCGTTGCATTGCTATGAACCAACTGAGACGGCACGCACTTGCCGCCGTTTGGAAAAGTCCCCATAGGAAAATCTTTAGGAGGGCTGTAAAACTTTCCGGAACGCTCATAGCAGTTTATGACTGTGGGCACTCGCAAGGACCAGGCATTCGCCACTTCGGTTGTGTTATATTGTGTTGATGATCAGAATAGAATAAGGAGCAGGTAGCACGCGAATCCTAATCATCTACGCCTCGGAGAATGAACGGTCCCTTCATCCAACAGGGTTCCGGAATTTCCGAACCAGTGCGAGCAGTCTTCCGCACTTGAAAAAAGTCCGAACGTCCGTCGATACCTAAAAAGCCTGCAATAACTGTACGAAATAAAAAACTAAAAGCAGCCTTATTGCAGTCAAAAATTAGAGATCAAGCCCTCTTTCCCTCACAGTTGGCATATCAATTACTGCCAGTTCTACGAATCGGCTGATGTAAGTGGCAGCATCCGAACGTAAATTTTCGAACATTCTGACTCGAGAAAAATGCCCACTCGCCCAAATGCCCATACAGTGAGAGTACGAATCGACAAACTCGCAATGTCGGCATAGACTTCTCGATTTTCATGTCGTCTTTCGGCTCCTCCCTCATTACACTTCTTTCGCCGCGAGTACTGTAATCAACTTACGTATTTACATTGCAATGTTAATTTCTTACAATGTTCATTAAAATGAAAGCATGTTTTGGATTATGGTTTACACAAAGACGCCTGGTAAATAGAGGGAATACTTTATTGCATGCAAATTTACATTACTCATTCTTTTTCACGTAAATTAATGTCGCGCTACGTTCATTCCATTACAGATATAACTTTTTTATTTTCTTTTAAACGCTCTGAGAGTTGAAGGGCTAGAACATCGTATATTTGATTAAGTAACATTTCTTAATTGTATACAAAAATGTGGTCATACTATCCAATTTTCTGTTATTTATTAATTCATAAGGCCTTTTCGGCCGCGTGGTGGCCATCATCAGAGCTAGGTTCATTGAGACTACATTGGATAGTATGACTACATCTTCTACATACGTAGTAGTATCAACGCCGAACCTCAACATGCAATATTTCATATTTATCTTAAATAATTAATAACGTGATTCATTCTTCGCGTAATTCAGTAAATCACTAACCATTTGCTTGCCTCATTAACCATGAATTTGAAGTTAGAAAAATGCTAATGGCTGAATAAAATAAGTCCAAGTCGTATTATATTCTTCATAACTGATACCAAAGGATAGGGAATAAACCATTACAAACACAATATAAAATGAATTATTTAATTTAGATAAAGTTTATGAAATGTCCGTGATTTTCCTGGACACTAATTTTACTACGAATATTCCAATGACACGCTAGGACTTAATCATAAATTAAAATACCGTTAAACTAGCTGTGGCTGAATTTCACCCTACTCTATCCGTAAGCACATGTCGAAAGAAATACTAATGAGAAACATTCTTTGAATAAATTTTGCACATATTAAATGAAAGACGTGGTGTAGTCTACTATTACTATCTGAATAATATTGTTTACTAGTAGACAACACCACATCTTTCATTCATTCTTAAAAATGAATACTAGTACCGCCTCAGCGATGTCCAACTAAATTTCGCACAATTAATATTTTAATCATCATTTAAAATGAACAGTGAAACCTTTTGAAATAGTGAATTGAACTAAATTCTAGCAAAACTCAGTTCAAAAGAAATTTTTTTAAAAGCAAAAAAGACTGGGGTGTGCCGCAGGGATCTAATTTACCCCCACGAGACCCTTCATCTCGTGAAGTGGCGTTATCGCGGAGAGTCGACCACGCAAGCAAATCCTCTGCATCTGTGACCTAAATGACCAGCGGCTGCACGTGCCACCCCTCGAACGCCTCCCCCGCCCCCCGCGCGGTGCAACGCCCCCGCTGCACCCGGACGCTGCGCCCTCGAAGCACTAGCGTCGCGCTCACGGTCAATGCGGAGGTAGCAGAGCGGGGGATGCTCATGAACACAGTGGAGGATCTAGACCGTAATCAAGGGTGAAGGGGGTAACCAGGGAGCATTTGTTCAAAAATTATGCTTTTACAACACAAATTTTAAAATATCTTAAAATAACTTGTAGCAAATAAATAATTAACAATCTGGTATTATTAATAACAATAACAATTATTTATTGAAGTTAATATTGAATATGGTATTATTACTAAAATAACAATTATAATATTAATAACCCCGGGTGCATACATGTTGTTCCATTCGACAGAAGTTGCACTAAAGGATAACAACCGGACTTGTTCTGACAGTTTTCTCTTTGGAGGGACTACCCTGGGCGTTGTTGAGGTTATGTTAGTCTGTGGATAACGCATCCATCATGGATGTCACGAGTTTATTCCAGATATTGTCTTCGTCTGAAAGATCCTTACAAGAAGAGACGTACGTCGAATCTATCTTCTCCAAAAGAGAAAGATTGATTAAGATGACGACGTTAATCCGATTATATAATGATGAATAGGAAATATTGCATTATAAATATATGAATACGAAAAGGCTATTTGTCGATATATTAGTAATTGTTTAAATTCAATTATTGTAGTTTCGTGAACATTTATTGCTAACAATGGCCGTGCCCGAATTGTACATCCTACGTGCAGCACAAATGTTCCATTTACTTACTACACTCTCCCGGTGGAAAGGAGAAATCACGGTGGAAAGGAGAAATCACGGTGGAAAGGAGAAATCACGGTGGAAAGGAGAAATCACGGTGGAAAGGAGAAATCACGGTGGAAAGGGAAGCAGTGACTTACTTCTCCAGTTCTAGTGCACTCACAGAAGGAAATAGAAAAAGGTTATCAGTTTTATTGTTACGTACCGGTAATCTTGCATTTAAAAAAATCTATTTTAATACCTTGAATGCAAGAAATAGAATAAAAATCCAGGCTGATTTTAAACATCGATCATTAAATTTTAAATAACAAAAATCTGTCATGGAGTTGCTAAATTTTAAAATATCTTCAACATATTTTACAAATTATAACTAGTATTGCATATGTTCCCTCATACTTTTAAACGCCTTCACTATGAAAAAAATATAAAAAATATAATATTTATACAATTTCACATTTAATATTAATTCATATTTATTATATTACCAATATAAATTATTAAAAAATTCAAGGACATTTCACGATGTTACCGATCTCTTTTTATACACATATAGAAATAAAAATAAAATACATATTAATTGAATTATATAAATAAAATTTTATACTGCACACACTTGAGACGAGGGTTACACCATGAAACAATTTTCACTTAGCTCGAGATCGTAAAATAAGAAACTTTAAAGTGGTTCCACAAAATGAGAAGCTTGTCATTTTATTACATGCTCTATTATTATTTTTGGAGGGACTCTTCACAGTAAAACGCGAGTGCTCGTTTTATTTCGCAGCGACTGTAGCTCTCGGTGGTCTTAAGTAAATTAGTAAATAGTTTACGACTAATAACTATAATTACGAGTGAAAATTGCATTTCGTGTGTTATAAGAAGTACCACAGCATTTCACGCCCGAGAAGCGAGCAGTAAAATTTTTGAAGACAGAATTCCACGATTATGTCCATTGTCGTACAACAACAAAGACTAGAGCCGTTGCAAAACCATTGCACTTTGTACTTTCTCTCATATACGTTTCTCCGTCTCAAGCAAAGGGCGAGAAAAAAATTATGTAATGAAAGTGTCATTTCTGGCATGTGGTCCTCTATTCATGTCGCTAAATGATCTTATTACTGTCTTTTATTTGAATGTAAAATAAATATTCAGAATATTATTCCCAAAACATATAGCGACATATCAGTCTTATAAATATCGTAAAAGTGTTATGTAAATGTAATTTCATTGTAGACAGAAATTGATGTATTTTCGCATCTACAGTGCGTTTGCTGTCCTCGTATGTATTTTATCATTATCATATCCTTCATTTCAGTTTACGAAAAAGTGTATTCTACGTCTGCTTGGCTCATTTACAGTGCTAAGTATTATTCAAGTTTCTTGATACAGTAAACTAATGGGTAAGTGTAGCAGATATAAATTATTTTACTGCTTCAATAGCAAACTTTCAAGCAAAAACCGCTAAAACGGATGTAATGTTGGTGCAGTTTTTCAGAAACATTCAAAGGAGTATTTGACCTTCATGTGAAGTAACCGTTGTTTTGAAGTAAAAAGAAAATTACAGTACGTGCATTGACAACAAGAGAAATTTTACTTTAAATAGGAAATGCGAACAAAATTGATCCATCCACTTACTCGGAATCGCTGCGCACAGACGGACGGACGTTATGCCAAAAGCACCATTTTTTCAGATTCAGGGATTGCCAAAACGGATATTTCCGTGGAAATCTCGTTTTCGAATTTTTTTTCACCATCACAACACTTTCTCTATACAACGTGTATGAGAAAGTAAAATTACAAGAACGAAACTTGAGAAATAATTTTTTTGTTTTCATTTGCAACACGACCTTTTTTCTTGGCAGCTCATTCAGACACACAAAAAAACACATTATGGTTTGAATGTGACGTCCAGTTTTCAGAGGAAGACAAGGATTTCTCCAGACAATAGAATGTGACATACCAACATTGTATTTCGGATACCACGAAGTTGAGATGTCACATCCGCAGATTTGGAGAAATCTTCTGTCTTTCTCTGAATTTTGGACGTCACGTCTATATCTATTCCCATTTGCCCACAAACACTTCAGTACTATATCGCGGCAATGTTTATACTCTGATGGCTATGTTTGGCTGGTCGGTCGATACCATTCGTTTTTACGTTAATTACACACAAGTGCAGCAGTGCTCTTTACCGACCTCGGTTCAACCGGTTTTCGGATAAACCGGCCTAAACCGTGGAACAGCATATTATAGCTGGCAGATAGTGACTCGAGCATTGATTGGTTGACGGGTCTATGCTGGAAAGTACGGCAAGGTAACGCGACATTAGACATCCAATATGTTTGTGTTATGGTGGACAGAAAAGGGGAGGGGGAGGGATCCCCTCTTGCTTCCAAGTCGACTTTTCTATGAATAAATACGTACATACGTCTATTTTTCTATGACTCTATTTTCCAACTCAATGCACTGAAGGCCGTGTCCTGCGTGGGCGACAACTTCAAGCGACAAGATTCAAACACACTTGTAGTTACGAGACTGTCCTGCGTAAGCGACAGGGTCATTGTAGCGCGCTACAAGCGCGACATTCGACGACGCATGAACTTCAAACTTGCTGGAGTTTTGTCGCGCGTCAAACGCTACATTTTATCCACGACCTACTTGATCATACATGAGATCATTGTATAAGTATAATCAAGGTGGCCTTGATTTCACCGTGATCTCGTCCGAATCTTTATAGGTTAGTTCACGGTTTTGTGCAAATATAAAAATATGTCTCTTAATGAATTTTTGATATGAGAAGTATTGCAAAAGACATCCCCTTTGGGTCACCTTATTTATTTATTTTTCGCGCACTTTCCGCGACGACATCTTGCGGAAACGCAGGACACTCAATCCTGGCGACGCGACACTACACTTTCGTCGCTTTAAGTTGACGCGCGCTGTCGCGTGCGATTGTTGCCTATAATGAATACAGTATAATAAAATTAGTTATAATTCTGTCTCATTTGATTCTTTACTCATGATAACCTGATGAAATTGTAGGTTCTTTTTGAACGAAAATCGATTCAATCACGTCAATATCCGATTAACCGGCCAAACGGATAACCAGGACCAGACCGGTTAAGAGGGGTTCAAACTTCATAATACTTCATCATAACTTGCTACACGTTCCGGAGACGAAATACAACAAAGTTAGGAGGGGTACACTCCAGATTTTACATAATGTTAATCTTAGCTTTAATGACTGAATCAGTTATTCACAACAATGTACCAAACATTTTTATTCCTTTTTACAAATTTAAAAGATAAACATAGAATATTTCAGATATTGGATTTTAGATACTTGTTAAAATTATACGTAGAAACGACAAATCTGAATTAGTTCGTAAAATAAAGCGAATAATCCGAAAATAAAAAAACCACATTATTTCACCCTCATTTATCTCTTTAAACAGGTATTTCGAAAAACACTCTGTGATCTTGCACAACACAAAAACAATATCTCGTCAACAGTTCAAGATCCTACTTTTAGTTGTTCTCTTTGTGTTGATGTCATTCACAAAAGACAACACCGCTTGTATCATTAGATGACTAAAACTGTACGCAAAATTATACATTCGGTGTCGTAAACCTCAAGATTTTTTTGTCCTCCAATATCTCGTGACGCCACACACAGCGCGGGCAACCGGGCCAGATGAACGTGGCTGTGGAGTGGGAGCGAGGGAAGGGGGAACGTTAAAGCGACACGACGCGACGGGGCCATTCTCTGGTAGGTGATACAGGCAACGGAGAAACGCGAAAGACAGAAGAAAATGGATCAGAGAAATCAGGGCAATGAAGGAAGCGAAAGAAAACGAACCATAGAGAGAGTAGGGACATTAACAAGGCAATTGCAGAGGCAAGGAACGGTGACGACAGAAAAAATGTATTAAGGTAGTATGAGGACGTCAAGCGCGAATCAAGCACATATCTATATTTACGAACCTTTCAATAACGTTATCTATTTTGTTTACATTAAAAATTGTCATTACAAAAGTAATTTACGAATTATGATGTATTAAAAACCACAAATCATGAATTGCGCCGTTGAAATCGAAATAATTGTCTCTAGTTTGACTGGAGTTCTCTAGATTTGCGACAGTATTCGTTGAATAACTTTCTCAATTATCCGCAAATTCAAGGAAAATTTCCTACTGTTCATTTCTACAGTAAACTTGCGATACTTGTATTATTTATATCGATTCTATTAGAATTTACAGGAGAATTTATTTAAAAACCGGTCCACAAGAGACTTGATCCCTAAGAGCCTCCACAACTTCAAGATGGTATATTCAAAACTAGACCTGCAGGATTCAAATTTTATTGGACGAATTTATAGATTAGAGTAGTTTTTTTTATTTTTTAAATAATTTAGAATATTCAAAAAGCCGGTCGGTCATACTACCTTAAAATGGAAGCTGCGGATAAAACGGGGTTGATAGAGATGGAGATGGAAAAGGCAGAGGAGAGGAGGAGAGAAACCCAGTGATAATGCGGATGCAAGTAACGCCAACAGAGGAAGGAAATCCGTCGGACGAAGCGTGGAAGTAGAGGGTGGATGTTGGCTCTGCAGAACGCGATTGATAACTCGAAGAGATAACACCGAGTGACCACAGTGGATGTGGAATGTGGTGGAAATGATAATGCAGATAGATTTGGGAGAGGGTTTTCCGATGGGATAGCTACCAAAGAGAAAAACGATAGTAGAGAGGGGAGGCTGGGAAATGTCTATAGTCAAAGACTGCAATAACAACGCTGACATACTGATCGAATATGCAGGATGAAGTGAAGTGTTAGTCACTACAGTAGAACCCCTCTTAACGGACCTCGGATCATCCGGTCCCCGGATTAACCGGCACATCCCCCGCGAACCAGTTATTTTTTGTTTTCATACGTGTATTAAAAGTTGTACATCTATGAAACTTTCCAAGTTTCTATACACGTTCATAATGTTTGATTTTTTTCTCTCTTCGTTTATGCGAGTATATACTCCAAGTCGTGTAACTGAGCCGAAAATTATGCAATATGGCTGCCTAACACTAATTGCCAAATTCTACGAATTCAAGTTATATGAAAATAAATATTACACAAAAGCGACCAATTGCTGTGAAGAAATTCAAGTGAATAACACAACAAACTAAGACAAGGCAATATTCGTTCCACACTTCGCTCGATGCAGAAGGAACAGAATAGCGCCACAAGTGCGACTGAATTGAATTGGTGTACGAGGTTGGCGATGGATTTAAATTGGGAAGTACTGCCAACATAACGCGAGGTACACTTACCGTCGCCCTTATCGACGGTGGCCAAGTAAATGCGTTGGCTACATTGAATACCCGGAAGTGCCATATTGAGGACAATAAAATAATTTACTGCGACTAATATACAATAAAGCGTTCAACACATTGCGCTTACGCTCTAATGTTTTTCCCTCTAAAGTTAAAGATTCTCGAAGCAAAGAAACGTGACTGAGGATATAACTCGTATGTGACAACTTAATACGCAATTAAAAAAAGAGTCGGAATAACGTTTTTTTGTTGTTTTTGTTGTTGTTTTATCACGATAATATGGAAACTTCAGGATAACGTGAAAAGTACGATGTTAAAGAGATGTGGGCGACGGAAGAGAAGTAAGAATCGTGGATTCGCTACGGCAGTGTCACACTGGGGAAATGATGATCGTTTAGTAGCTACGCACTGGAAAGAGATGCAATTTATCGAGGAGCAGACCGAAGTACATCGATATCAGCATAATATGGCGCAACTCTATTCTCGATTGCTGAATTGACGGAGTGATTGGATTACCATTGGGTTGCAGAGTTATCGACGGCAACCCAACGCTGTTGTAGTTGGGGAACAGTCCATAATTTACGTAACATCACGTGGGTCAGGGGCGACTCCAGGGAAAACATTGCAGTAGGGGGTTATTCCCAAACGGTATTTGATTACATAACACATGTTACATGGGTTATATAAAACAATATATAAACACACTTTAATTCATTATGAATTGAAACTGTGAGATACGGAGAAANAAACACACTTTAATTCGTTATGAATTGAAACTGTGAGATAAGGAGAAAAGTTAGATGATAATTTGTTCTGTGCAGAGTGATGGCAAGAAATGAACCAAGAAAAACAATATAAAAAACGGTGTAGAAAACCCTGTATCGACAACCCTGCTTTGAGGCAGGGACATTCAATAAGTATTAAATGCTGCAACATCCTAGGGCATCAAATCCCCTTTTCCACTTGCATATGGGGCCATCCATAAACTTGAACATTAAAATCGCCTTCTTCTTGTTTCTATAATGTGAAACAAGTTACAGATTTTAATAAAAGACGTTAATGAGAGTTTCAATTTCCTAATAAATATTGTTTCCCATATGACTTCGGAAGATGTAAGTGATGTTAAGATCTCCTATACTTTATCACGCCATTGTTGTAGCACTCTAGATACTGATTAAATTCCTTTTTTCATGCGTTTTTTTAAAATAATTTTTTAATAGTTTATTTCTAACTGTACGCAACCTTCTTGGCACAGTTGTGTACATTATCTCTGGTCCGGATTCTTCTCCGCTTTTCCTCCGGGTAGTGGTGGATTTTCCTTGGGCGGAAATGTCATTAACACTTTTGTTTTATTAATCCGGAATTTCTACAGCAGAAATATATACAATTCATTTTGGTATAATAAATGGATAACAGTACGTATTAAAGAAAATATAGAAGTATTAAATCCGCCACTGGGCAGTTCTTGGGCCCTTCATCAGAATTTCACTTTTGGTGAGGGATGAAACCACTATTCTGACGACGCTGTACAGCGACAGACGTAACACCCCGGGACACAGAATGATGCGCTACGATCCCCGATGTTGCTTTCCAACGTGGAAGCATCGACGCGCCACGGCAACTCCCGTCAACGAACGAGCCACGGAGGCGAGGCGTGGGGCCCACGGATGGACGCCCGCGGCCGCCGCCGCCGCGTCGCTGCTCCTCAAGCCTCCCTCCCTCTCTCTCTCACACGCCAGGACCTCACCGAGCGGCGGTTTGAGGGTGAGACGGGGACGGGGAGGGGGCGAAGAGAGAGGCGTCCGGTCGCCATAGCAACGCCGAAGCGTCACCCGACGCTCGCTCGTATGGTCCGGCCTTGCCGCTTGGATCGTTCCCGACGTGGACGCCCAGCGAAACGAGTTTGGCTTGCGCGAAGATAGGGCATGTACGGAATACGCAGTTGCCCCATCACTCCTATATTTCATTATCAGTAATGAAATAATAAACTAGCATTTTTATTTTAATACAGTTTTAAGAACTCTAAACTATGTGTCACTATTTAAGACAATCGGTAATTTTTCTATTTCACTTCACTTTTCATTTAAAATTATTAAAAAATATTAATAAGACATTGTTTCATAACTTTATTGATTTATCGACATTTCGAGATTTTGTTGATCTCATCATCAGGGTGAGCTAAAATACATGATGACAATATACAGAAATATATAATATACCTTATTAACATTAAATTATTAAAGCTTACAACGTACCTGTAGTACAGATACATAATATCTTGTTTTAAAATTTATTACGGTCAATTACATTTTAATTTTTTTAAATTTTTTTTGTTAAGTTCAGTCTCTTCGAAGGTTCAGGTAATTCCCTTCTCCGTCATTACAGTTTGAACACTAAGAAGTTACACTATGGGAAACATTCTAGTCAATACATATTCATTACCAATGTGATACATACAAAACATAAAATAAGAACTTCACTTTTTTGTAAAGATATATAAAACACTGTCGTAGTCTTTGGTAAAGATGTTACTTTCAATCTGAGTATTTATGTTATTTGTTTTAAGTCCATTACGTGCTTCTTACGTCTACAATGTCTTACAATTCCACTTTTGTCGTCATTAAAAGTTTTGCATTTTCTCTCACGATCATTTAGTCTTGTATTTAATTTCCCTTGTCTGTTCTACGTACTTTACATCACCGTTATTACATGGTATTGAATATATAACATTTTTAGGGTTGTACTTGTCAAGCTTGTCTTTATAACTCTTTACAAACTCAACTTTATTAACAATCATATACATACTAATAATGTTATGTTCATTCAACACATTATTTACTTCTTTATTAATACAATTTACATAGGGTATTACAATCATGTCCTTCTCTCTTTTTGGTTCATTGCCATTTACATTACCTACTTCATTAACCATAATATCTTTACTTTCATTTATCTTGTCTTCATCGTATCTTTTCCATTAATCACATCGTATCTTCATCGATTAATCACTTTTAATAGATAATCATTCATTATCAGTGTATTCTTAACATCTTGAAGGTAACGTTTCAAAAACATATCATGTGAAAGGCAATCAATTTTCCTCAGTAATCCATTTATCTTATTAATTTTAATGAAATAAGGATGTTCAGATCTAAAGTTAAGCATTCTTCCTGACACTGAGGGTTTCTTGTACCAATTTGTTATCAGTTCACCTTCAGAATTGGTCACTTTCGTACCTACGAAGTTTAATGTTGTTGTTTTTTTTTTTTCCTTTTTCGACCTCTATTGTGAATAAATGAGTTAAATCTATCAAGTACACTATTAGCTTCTGTTTCTTTTATAATAAGGAATGTATCGTCTACATATCTTGAATAGATCAGGTATTCAATTCCATTTATGCAAACTGATTCTAACTTCCTCATAGCTATCTCGCACATCATATTGCTCAACGTCCTGTCCTTTCCTTATAATAATTATTATTAAATTTAAAATTGGTTGTTAAAATTTCTAATTCCTTTAGGAAACTTTACTTCAATACTAGTACTATTTAAGCTTTCTCTTATTGATTAATT
>NNCF01134915.1:202925-222002 GCA_002313205.1 Laupala kohalensis
GGGGGTCGACCTAGCATAGACTCCACCCATTCCAGACAGCATACCACGACACCCACAAAAGGCTATAACCCTGGAAAATATAATTTCAGGCAGTATTCTTTCGGTCGAAGATTTTTTAAAAGAAAAAAGTTATCTGTCCGTCACAGTTGGCATATCTATTACAGAGATTCTGCTGAGACGAGTAAAACGCCCACGTGTCTACGGAGATAATAAGAGTCAGCAATCTCTTAGCAACACTGGCATTGGTTCCTTGACTTTCACGTGGTCTTCGGGCTCCTCCATTCATTACATTTCTTTCGTTACGAGCACAGTCCAATATTCTGAAAACCGAGACGAACAACCCTTCAAGGTAAGGAAGTATATTAAACTAGAACTACGGTGTTTCCTGGAAAGGCTGAAAGCAGCTAAATATCTAAAAATTATTACACGTAGCATCCCTATTCTAAATAAGCAGACTTAAGACGCCAAGGAGTATGCACTGAAAACCAAAACTTAATTTATTTTATAATTATTGTGTAGATTTAATCCAAAAACATAAAACATGTGCGATATTGGAGAGTTGTCCGTTGCTCAAAAGGGGGGGGGGGCGGCGGATGAAAAAGAAAAGGGGGAGAAAAGAAGACGGTCCTCCGCGGTCGGAGGAAAAACACCGAAGGATGAAAAAGGACAGATAAAACGAACGGCGCCAAAAGACTTATTCTTTTTAACGACATGACGAAAGTTACATCCAAAGACGTCTAACAAAGAGACAAACTTCACTAGTTTTCCTTTAAGGAAGATTCCGCAGAGAAACAAAGAAGAATGTACTCCACGCGCGCCTTCATTTTCTGGTTCAGTACATAAAAAAAAATAATAATAATAATAATAATAATCATGTATACAATTCCTGCGCTTTAAATATAATGCAAGAGAAACTTTCAACGATACACTGAGCGGATGTATCGAATACCATTTTGTCAACCATCCCTCACCAAAGAAAGCGATACACGCACTTTGCATATGCGTGGTACACAAGAGAAAGACAAGTGCGCACATCCCTGAACAAAGGAGGCGTTTCTTACGGGTCGAACATTGTTTGGTTCTCGCTCCGAAGTAGTTTGATAGGTGACACAAAGACTGTAATGAACAAACGGTGAATACAGAAGTGAATATTTACTCTTAGTAATTTATACCATGTCTCATTTTACGATATGGTGAGGTCCACACCGAGAAAACACTATGGATGGGAGGACTATTGTATACTACAAGGTCGAGATGTCACATCCAAAGGTTTGGAGACATCAGTTTCTTCTCTGAATTTGGATCAGACCAAATCACTTGGTCTGGTTTGGTCGTCCAATCGGATGATATTTCATCAATCCGTGCAAATTTGGACTCTTGGTTAAATATGTCAAATGACCCTATGACACAACACTATGTTCCTTGTGGGATTTACATGAACACAACGTTTCAAAACGGNCTTGTGGGATTTACATGAACACAACGTTTCAAAACGGTTTTGGGTCTTCTTTCCGAGTAAAAAATAATATACAAGATAGCAAAACAACATAATATGAAATAAGTTAACATAATAAATTCTTATAACATTTAACCCTTTATTCTATTCTAATTTGTTTAAAAACTTCTATCCTCATTAATTGGTTTAGTGGTTAAAATTATATTATTTACGTTCATTTCTTAAATGTATCATGTTTAAATTTCAAAGACTCTTCAGAAGGATTATTGCAACATCAACAAAAACAATAATTAATATAGATGAATTACAAGAACAGAAAAATAATTAAAATTGGCTGCTAATCAGTAGATGCGAATCTTCACACGCATGACTGTTCACTATGAAGCTTACTAATGGGTCCGTTTGAGTTCAACAGCGTTACGTGAGGCGGTTAAACCACGTGACTTAATCGTTTTCAAGTACATAACCTAAAAGTGCAAGGAAAACCAAAGAATTCAGGAGAGGTCTTAACTTTGAACTTCGNGCTTCGTTTATTAAGCATTCTGTGTATGGTGAATTTTCCGTGTACTTGGATTTTAAAATAATAATAACAATAAAAATAATAATACTAAGAATATTAGTATACAACACCGAAAACCGTTTTTGTAATTTTGTAGAGTTTCTTCGTGGTATTTAATTTAATATGGAAACTAACGTGTTTAGAATGTTATATAAGAACTTCGGGCAAAACGAGCTGTTTACAGGTGTTTAATACCCCGAGCAAGGTAAAATGTATCAATTCTCAGAATCAATATTTCTTCGAATATTGATGTAATTTTTTGTGTATTTGTGAACTGTTTTACAATTCTGAATCTCCAGTAATTGTTGTTCTAAATTTCTTTTACACGGAAAGATGAGAGTCAGTTTTATCGCAGGTCGATATTCACTAATTGGTTACTCAGAGTCTCTTCCAGAAGAGCTCGTTTTCTTTTCAGTAATTTTCATGACAGTTAAGATTTCCGCTCCATTCATTTTAATGAAGTTTGTAACAAGACAGGTAATCAATACTCATTTAACACACGATAAAGTCCTGCGCAGAGAAAAGCCACTGGAACTACAGGAATCCAGGTATCATCATGACACAAAAGAAATAATTCTTCCTACACATTATAAATTTATTGTAAAAATTGCAGTTACAAAATGCGTACAACCACGTGAAGGACAATAACCTAATTTACTCTCTGGAAGTAAGCAAGGGAGCATCCCATCAATTCTCATCAGAGGCCCTAAGGCAGAGGCGGATTCAANGATTTAACAATTCAGCACTTTACTCCTAAGATAAGAATAAAAATAGTAAGGTACAATATTAACAAAAGTGTTACAATATTAACAAAATACCAATAAATTTGTATTTAATAAAACACAAAATAGATATTTTAGAAGTTATGTGTGATTACGAAACTACAGATTATTCGGAAAATATTGTTTATGAATCGTAAATATTTAAATAACACTAAATTCGAGAATTTATTATTTCAATACACAAGAGCCGAGAGCCTGTATAAAATATCCGCCTCTACACGAAGAAAAACCGAAAAAAAACGGACCTGGATGGGAAAACCCTAATCAGGATTTCCACAACAAAAATAAAGCTATGGATGAATAAAGGTCTGATGAAATTGACGACAAAAATCTTGCGGAATGGATTATGGCAGATCCCCCACCGACATCCTGGTCTAGAAAAGATCCAGCCTACAATTAGTGAGTTTTTTAAAATTTGAAATAAGAATAAAAATAATTTGAAGAGCTTATTTAAGTATAATCCAAGCAATCCACATACAGACCTTATTTCGAAATTGTATTATTCACGACCATAATTTTCTATCTGGAATTATTTTATAGCTTTTTTCACAGTAGGAACCATCTTAATCGGTCTGGGATCAACCGGTCCTCCGTTTAACTGGCATATCCTGTGGAACAGATTTCTTTTTCTCTCTTTCAGCGTCAAATAGCTGGAGCAAGCAGTGAGTGACATCCGATTGTTTTTGACGGGTCTTTCCTCAAAAAGTAAAAACGGGGTGACGCGACTTTAGGTGCGTGTAATTGGTTCGTGTTCGTATGAACACACAGCAGAGTAAAATAAGTTGTCATGACGTCTCCATCGCTTGTTTATTAGTGATAACCTGATGAAATCGGAGGTTCCTTCTGAACAAACATCCATTTTTCACGAGAACACCTCGGATAAACCGACCAAACGGGTAACAGTCTCGATTCTGGACACATCAGTTACGAAGAATTCTACTGAATATCTATGGGATAAACAATATTTAATACTATCAATTCATATATTGAAAACGTTTATCCACGTTACTAATTTCTTGTAATTCTATTACAATTAACATCCGTTATCTAATGAAGTTAAACAAATTATTTTATATTTTGTGATTTAAAAGCTCATAACGCATCGACTTTATATTTTGAAGTCATCGTCAGTTGGTACAAATATATATTGTGTTAATTCGTTAAAAGTTGTAAGTTTTTAATGAATTACTTAATCTCGTGTAATGTCACTCAGTTTAATCAATTAAACTGAGAAAAACACCCAAAACAAGAGTTAAAACTTCGGGAATAATTAATTTATAGTAACAAATTGTAACAAAAATATTGTAAACCGTCTACATTAAGGTCGGGAAAAAACTTATTCAAGGTAATTTTTTAGTTTTATCGGATTCATGGACAACTAAAACGAGAAGATAAAGTACTTCTGGACGAATACACACAAATGCAAACAAGCGCGTGACCTAGTTATTAGAATTTGAAACTTATAACGAGGGAGCAGAACTCGACACAGAAACTCACAACCGAAATAATGTCAATGTCATCGAACAGTTTGACATTATTTCGGTTCACAAGTTTGAGATTAATACGAAAAAAAAATTCTGAGTACCAAAGAACCAAGAACAAGAACAAAAAAAAAATTAAAAACATCAAACCAGATAAAATATTGTAATTTATTGTAATTGTTCTATTAACTTATTTATAATAGTTTTTTATTATGGTTAACACACTTGTAAATAAGTAAGCATATTTTAGTTTAACATTATTTTCATTTCGATAAAAAGTATTAATTTCACAACATTTAAGAACAAGAATTTAAATATTTTTCCCTCGGATTGTCAATCAAACAGGAACGTTTATCTTCTAAAATTAGACCACATTTATATTGATGAGACTCACGACATAAATAATTTTTTTTTAATACAACCTTCATCTCGTTTTCAGCCTCCCGTTAAAACGCGTTGGCGGTCGTCGCAACGCCCCACGGATCGAGAGTACCTTCACTATATATGTTTTTGGGATCGCTGAACACGCATATCGGGGTCCCGCAGTTCTAAAAATAATGTGTCACCCCTAAATATGCAAAAAAAAATAAAAAAACTTTTTAGGCTTTATTTCGCGATAACCTAAATGGCAATCTTAATCAACCGTATGAAATTAGCCTATTGTAATAATAATTGCATATTAAGTATGTTCCTACAAAATCAAGGCATACTTCATGGTATGGGTTAACCAGAGGGGGTGAAACCACCCCAAAAGGGACATACAATAAAAAAGTGATGATTCTTTAAAGTGTTTTTTATGAATGGCGATTACAAAAATTAGGAAAAATTATTTTCACCCCTTTAGAAGGGAAAATTACCCCCTCATAATCTATTAATTTAATAAACACTTAGAAAATAAGTTGAGATGTATATTTTTACATTTTTTGTAGTTTTTGATGAGCTTGTATAGAAGAAAGTACAAAAGATTGTCATCCTTTTAAAGGGAGTTTAAAGGAATGAATCATCCTTAACTGAACATACTGTTAGAAAGTCATGAAAAATTAAAAACCCTTCTTTATTTAAGTTCATTTTGGGGTGGTTTCATCCCCTCTGCTTAATCCATAACAAGCAGTATGTCCTGATTTTGTAGGAACATACTCAATATGCAAATTATTATTACAATAGGCTAATTTCATACGATTCATTAAGATTGCCATTTAGGTTATCGCGAAAAAAAACCTAAAAAGATTTATTTTTTTTTGCATTTTTAGGGGTACAGTAAACATACAGTAAAGGTACTCTCGATCCATGGGGCGTTCCGATCACCATCGCGCTTCAAAGGAACTAATATTGGCATTTTTGCGGTAATTTGACAAGGATTAAAAGGGTCACAACTGGTCATACGTCAAAATGAGACGGACGTATGAGAAGTTGCTTGTGCTTATGGATACGATAAACTTTATTGTCAAAAAAGCAGTTACAAACTGCGCATGACCACGTGGAGGATAATAAACTAATTTACTCTCCGGAAGGGAGCAAGGGGTCATCCCATAAATTCCAATCAAGGTTTCTAAAGCAGATGTGGATTTAACATTTCAACATACTTCTAACGATAAAAATAGTTCGACACGATACAAAAAATTGTGTACTGTGAATGATAATGTGAGTGGATACATGAATAAAAAATTCAGGTATATTAGCCCTGAAGCAGATATGAATACTATCGATACGTTCGCATTTCAACAAATTGTGGTTTTGGGTCCAATAAGAATTAAAAAACCCTTATCATTTTTAAAACAACGGTGTCCACGAAAGTATTCCCTTGGAAACCGTTGGAACATCTTAGGATGTTATCCACATTCCACGTACCGCATTGAGAACGAAGAGTAGCGTCTTTAGGAGTGTGACATGTGATTGCTACGCATGTGATCACATCCTCAGAGTGTGTGTGTGTGTGTGCGCGCATAAGCGAGTCCAAAGTGTTATTTGGCGGACGCCCATCGCCTTACGAAATCGGCCTTCATTCGGCGCTACCGACACAGGCGCAGCGGTAGCCAATCACTGGCGATGCGATCGTATTCCAACACAGTGGGTCGCATCACGAATCTCGACATTTTGCCCTGTCATGTTTTTAAACGTAAGGTAGTATTTGTAAATGGAAAATACAACGTGTAATTGAAGCTTACCTACATGGAGCGATAGGAGGTAGGAGAAGGGTGGTAGGGGCTATTGTTAGTACGTGGGCCGGTTAGCTGGATTTACCTACAACTTGGCCTACGAGGTGGTGGTAGTAGTAGTAGTTAGTAATAAGAATTAGTCATACTGGGAATAGTAGGAGATGGATAGTTTTTTAATGGGGTTTTAGGGCTCGCCAATGTCATTAGATCCCTTGAGACGGATAGAAGGAAGGTAAGAGCTGTATATGAACTAGGACATTGAAGTGAAAAGCTACAATTCTTTTGGTGCCGCCGAGAATTGAATCCGGAGGGACACGGTGGTAAGAACGTGTGCTTGCCCTGAGCTAACCAGAGCGGCAACGTCGTAGCCGGTCTAGTCGGAACCGAGACCCTGGCCGGGTACCCGAAGTTGCCATGAAAAATCGATTTTCGTTCAGAAAGTACTTACAATTTCGTCAGGTTAACATGAATAAACAAGCAAAAGAGATGTCATTGCAACTCATTTTATTGTACTGTAAGTGCATTCATACATTAACGAAGACGAAAACATTAAACCTACCGAACTTTTATATAAAGTTTTCATAGTTTATATATGAAAGAAAAGAGAAAAACAACTTCCACGGGATAGGCCGGTTGATCCGAGGTCCGTTAAGAGGGGTTCTACTGTAGTGACTAACACTTCACTTCATCCTGCATATTCGATCAGTATGTCAGCGTTGTTATTGCAGTCTTTGACTATAGACATTTCCCAGCCTCCCCTCTCTACTATCGTTTTTCTCTTTGGTAGCTATCCCATCGGAAAACCCTCTCCCAAATCTATCTGCATTATCATTTCCACCACATTCCGCATCCACTGTGGTCACTCGGTGTTATCTCTTCGAGTTATCAATCGCGTTCTGCAGAGCCAACATCCACCCTCTACTTCCACGCTTCGTCCGACGGATTTCCTTCCTCTGTTGGCGTTACTTGCATCCGCATTATCACTGGGTTTCTCTCCTCCTCTCCTCTGCCTTTTCCATCTCCATCTCTATCAACCCCGTTTTATCCGCAGCTTCCATTTTAAGGTAGTATGACCGACCGGCTTTTTGAATATTCTAAATTATTTAAAAAATAAAAAAAACTACTCTAATCTATAAATTCGTCCAATAAAATTTGAATCCTGCAGGTCTAGTTTTGAATATACCATCTTGAAGTTGTGGAGGCTCTTAGGGATCAAGTCTCTTGTGGACCGGTTTTTAAATAAATTCTCCTGTAAATTCTAATAGAATCGATATAAATAATACAAGTATCGCAAGTTTACTGTAGAAATGAACAGTAGGAAATTTTCCTTGAATTTGCGGATAATTGAGAAAGTTATTCAACGAATACTGTCGCAAATCTAGAGAACTCCAGTCAAACTAGAGACAATTATTTCGATTTCAACGGCGCAATTCATGATTTGTGGTTTTTAATACATCATAATTCGTAAATTACTTTTGTAATGACAATTTTTAATGTAAACAAAATAGATAACGTTATTGAAAGGTTCGTAAATATAGATATGTGCTTGATTCGCGCTTGACGTCCTCATACTACCTTCAGAAACCAACGGAGTTGAGTTCCATTTTTTAAAGGTGATCCGCCGGGTATTGTCAGTCCCATCATTCACAAATCGTATCTCTTTCGCTCAAAATTAAATTACTTTTATAGGTTAGTTTAATCAGAAGCGACAATCTAAACGGGACAGTTATATATGACGGAACGAATATGAACTGTGAACTCGCTTGACTCAGCTTGTAAGAAGCATGGCCAGTTATTAGCATTATATAATACGTATAGTAATGGCGGACGGAGGTTATATCCCCCCAAACATGTTAAACAGCTACGGTCAAGTGAAAATTGCGACGGGCCGCGACTTGAACCCGGGACCTCCTGCTTTGGCCGCAGGTACTCGGATACTCGGAAGTTAAACATCACTTCAGAATGCACTATAAAAATATAAGAAAGATTATTTCTCTTCTCGTAAGAGACGATAAATTTCATCCAAGTATTTAATAGTACATATTTTGCTTTAATACCCGATAAAGTGTGTTTTAAATGCTTAAAATGATTAATGCATATATTATTCCATCTATTTCCACATACTCGTAATTGAGTTTCGATAGATTTAATTTAGTGTTGGCAGAACTTATTTAAACTAAACCCAAGCTTATTACTCGGAGCAGACGAATAACTTGATTCTGTTTTCCTCTGTGCAACAGCTCGCGCGCGAACTATCGAAGGTGAAATCTGCAAAGGTATCCTCTTCGTAACGATACCTCACTTACGGTAAATTGGTTTAGAAAGACTGGAGGAAAAAGATACTAAGAAAACGTTTGCTCCTAGAAATAGAACACAGCGAACGTAATCGATACTATACTCTAGTAACGATGTCATTAATACCTGTAGATTAACGTAAATTAATCAAAAGTCTGATAAAAGTCCGAGACGAGTTTGGTGTTTAGTTCAGTGTTCGTAGTTTCATTCAGCCTTGCCTAAAATAAAGTCATCTAAATCTTGTCATCAAGTCAAATTGTGTCAATATTTGGAGATGATGTTTTCTCTCCGGACGATTTAGTGAGTTATTTAGTGAGATGTGCGAAAGAAAGGTATCAGCCGAAAGAAAATTCTCTGTTCGGCAACATGTGGGTCGCGTTAAGCATGTACGGTACAGTGGAACTCGCAAGTAACAAGAAATCCGCGCAACATTTACTGCAACAAAGTGTATCCCTGAAGGAGGATAAATCGTCAGATTTTTACAGATACTTTTGTGAAGTTTTAGTTTCTGCAAACATCCCATTTTGGACATTGAACAATGTTAAATTGAAGAGTTTTCTGGAACTACATTTCGGACGTCCTATCCCAGACGAATCAACTCTTCGGAAGAACTACCTGTCACAATGTTACGACAACACCATTAACGAGATACGGGGAAAAGTACACGAAAAGAAGATTTTCACATCCATTAGACGAAACGAGTGATGTAGAGAAAATGGTGTAGATACGTGGCTAACATGATCTTTGGAGATAGACGGACCAGGTGAAGTGTTTCTGCTTACAAGTGAGGTATTAATCACTCCGCAATTTGTAGATTCTTTGAAAAACGTATGTTTTTGTTGTGGCCTGAGGGTACCAGAAATGATGTCTTGCTTTTTGTCTCTGTCGCAGCGCCATACATTGTGAAAAAGCGGGAAAGCCAATACATGCTTTTTACCCGAAAATGGTGCACATTACTTGCTTAGCACACGCTATGCATAGGGTGGCAGAGGAAGTTAGAGCAAAGTTTTCTTAAATGGATTGTCTAGTGTCAAAGACGAAGAAAATTTTTGTCAAGGTTCCCTCTCGTAAACTGCTCTTTAAGTCCGTGGCTCCCGGTATTCCACTCCCACCAGAACCTGTCATCACCCGATGGGGCACCTGGATAGATTCAGCAATATATTATTGCGATCATTTCCAGATGGTGAAGCGTGTTATTGAAAAACTAAATCCTGACGATGCTACTGCAATTGATATGGCTAAAACACTATTTTCAAACAGTGAAATTGAAGGACAACTAGCCTTCATAAAGGCAAATTTCAGTTGCTTCACACAAGGAATCACAAGTGTACAGGAGAAAGGTGCAAGTCTGGAAAGTTCTCAAACTAGTTAACAAAATTGCATCTGATTTGAAAAGTATTGGGGGAGACGTTGGAAGAAGGGTAGATAAGAAAGTGGAAAATGTTCTTGATAAAAAGTCTAAATACAAAATTTTGTGTCTCATTTCTCAAGTTCTAACTGGTGAAACATTTGATACTTCCTGCATTGAAGAAGATCGCACTGCCACTGATTTAGCGTATTTCAAGTATGCTCCAGTTGTATCAGCGGATGTGGAAAGGGGTTTCTCACAGTACAAAAATGTGCTTTCCGTAACTTTCGAGAACCTGCGCATGCTGCTGGTTAACTACTGCAATAATTCTGATAAGGTAGACTTTTTTATACGTTCATCTTCCTAGACCATACAAATTTGCGAGTTTACATTAATATTAATTTTTAATTTCAGTTCTAACGTTACAGAAGCAAGTATTGTGCTCTACTCTCGTACTCTGAAAACTCAGTTTTTTAGATTTTTGCTGATTTTTTAAATCATTTTATTGATAATTTTTTAGTCATTTCTAGGTCATCAAAATCCGGGCCCTGGTTATAAGTATATTTCATTTAATATTATACAGAAATATGAAATAGCATTCGGAGTTGGAAGATTTTTCTTATAACTTTGAGATATAGATGAGACAGAGGAGCATGAATTTGTCGCAATACTTCGGAATCAAGAAGTGAAGTAGCGCACGTTTTTTTTTCTTTCTTTCTTTCTTTCTTACTTTTTCATTTCATCTCCAACTGTTCCAGCATCTCCGTCACGTTATCAGATCCACAAGTCTCATCTGGATTTTTCAATTTTCTCTTTCGAACGGGTAAACCACTTATGAAGACATCAAGAAAATTCCTTTCGTTGGTAAGAAGAAAAAGACTTGCGTTATTCAGAAATAATTCAAGCTTTCATACAAATCAATTCCCAACTCAACCGTTAAAAAAATGTAGACAACGTTCGTGTGGGAGCACGGAGACTAGAGGAGGAGGAGGAGGAGGAGTCCGAACTCTTTCTGAAATCTGTCCACCGAACCCCCGCCGCAGATGAGGAGGGCGCTCGCGTACGCAAGTGTGATATCGCCGTTAATATTTATGTTTTTAAACATAATTGGTGTAAAACTGAAGCAAAACATTAGGGACAATCGGGAGCAAAAAGAAACCTCAAATTGGGAATGATTAATAAAAAAGTTTAAAAGGTTATTTGAAATAGATATAACTGACGTATATTTTTTACGTTTCCGCTCTTGACGATCAGATGGTCGACCGGTCTGACAATTTTTGACGATACAGCACTTACCCATACCGTTTGGTATATTTCGAGTTGTCGAAAATNTGTATGTTTCGAGTTGTCGAAAATATATTAATTATTTCTGAAATCAGAGATAACTATTTATTTTAGTTACGCGTGTTTGAGATATTTCGATTATTCAATTGAATTTGGAGTAAAAGTACTACGCGATACAATACTCTACATCCTTTCGACTAACTTTATATTATACGCACGGTCAAACAGCTATCTTCAAGTAGCCGACTTACGATCAACAGCGCTGCGATTTGCAAAAAGTGGAACTATTCGAATATTACAATTTGGGCACCGAACTCTCAACGTAGGAGAATAAGGAGATCGGACTCCTCTCTAGTTTACATGTATGAGAGTATTCATTCACTCACCAGTGATTCAGTGAACAAGTGATCCATGCACCCATCACTCACCTGCAACAAAAGAAAGACGAGAATTAGCACACGTTGCACAACTTTCAAATTCGAAACGTCACGAAACAGAAATACCATTACGCATCGATTCACGTAACATGACACAAACGGCACATTCAGTGGCAACACATTTACGACAGGAAAAAAACCCACCAAGAATTTTTTTGTGTTAACAATGCACGCACAAGAAACAAAATATACACGAACGAAATTTAACAGTACGCACTTTCTCTAATATAAAAACTTAAGAGATGCCATACAATTTTAACAGCAAAATGCAGTGGTACCGAAATATCTCTTCAATCTTACATAATATTTGTTTCTTTATATACTGTTTTCAGTACAATTCGGAGATGTGTACGTAAATATCGAATTATTTATAGAAGCTTTTAGGTTCATGAAATTCCATTGAAAATCAATAGGCATATATAATGTACAAAAAACTCGCAAAAAGTTAGAACAGAGAAGAAAATGGCAGCGGATGGATTGATGCAAACAAGAGTAAAACGTGCTTACAACGTAACTCAATTGTTCCGGTATTTTCTTTTAGATTTTCTGACGATTTCATTTGTAACAGGATGATGATGCTAATTACACCAACAACTTTCTGCAGGAAAGTGGTGGAATGTTGGTATCTCATTGAAGTCACTGCGAGGTCAGTAGTAACAAACGATCTTCAGAGATTAAAAAAAAATATACTTTTAAGACAACTGTCTCGCATTACCATTCAGAATGAAAGAAAATTAATATTAACGTTTCTAAAGTAAACTTTATGTGAACTTTTTCTCCAGTCATACGCAACTAATTACCACAAATGAAGTGGAATTGCAAAAATTATTTTGTAAACTCGTGACTTAGAGTTATCTTACATTTTAAGGTATAGTGTGAGTCAGAGCGACTAGACTCAAATACACCCCCCCCCCACACACACAAATGTTTTAAAAGATAGATTGAACCATTCAGAAGAGGCGATGAATTTTCATACACAAAATTTTGAATTATTTGATTTTAAATTATTAAGAGCTTATATGGACAAACTTTCGCGGCCTCATGTCTTTTGATATTCTGGCAAGAGTGCCGGCTTAACAGAACGAAAAAAACTTGCTAAATCATAGCAAATGGAAATAGTAACGAAATAACGTTAAAATTTTCATACCTTATGGGGTATTTACAAGAATAATTCACCAAAACCTGAGGAAAATACTGTTCCAACGGAAATGACAGCCGCATCACGTGACTGAAATCAAAACTGATCTTTGTCAAAGGAGGAGTTCAAACCAGAGTCTAAATTAATTATCAAGTTTTAAAATCACAAAATAATTGTTCTCATTCAACTGTAAAAAAAACAGTAGAATGAATTATTAATTAATAAGAACTACTTCGTTGAATATTTCCAAGTTTCGTGTATAGTTGGCAACTTGACTTCAGTGAACGCGTATAGAGTACCTTAACCTTGTAGATCTCGTAAAGAAGCAAATGAGACGTCATTGCAACGATTATTTGGGTACCGTGTGTACGTACATACATCATCGAGCACAAAAAATTGATTCATAGAGAAATAGACTCTGAAGCAAGACGGGGGACCAAACTGACGAACTCCCTCCCTCCCTCCCCCTCCCGTTCTGTCCTTGAATGCAGGTTGCTTTTCAGGTAAAGGCCCGTGAAAGAACCAACGTTAGAGTCACTACCTGCCACCTATTATACGCTGAAGAAGAAAACAAAAACTGTTCCACGAGATAGGTCGGATAGCCCGAGGCCGGTTAAGAGGGATTCTACTGCTCGAATATTCACACGAGTCCACTGTGCCTGATCACCCACCAAAACAATCAGAGAGGGTTTGAAGACTTAGCACACAATGAGTAATTTTCCTCAAGGTAACAGAAAGTGCTTAACGGTGACTTCACCTAAAAGTGGCTGATTATATCTCCCACTGAAGCTTCAACACACACGACCGAACCGTAATTTCACTCCCTGGGATGTTGACACTAAATATCTGTGATTTTCTCTGCATTGCAGTTACTGTACCCCGTGACTTCGTAAGCGAAAAGAAAGGATTGCTACAGAGAATTCAGCACTAAAAAAGAAAGTATTAAAATATCAGAAGAATGAAAAAAATATTTTTGCAACGAACTAGGTATTTCACGGGACTGGTTTTTTGTCAAAAGTAAAATATTACCAATATACAAAAATTAAAATTGTAATAACCGAAGAATATTTTCTTTGATATTCAAATATTTACTGTACCGATCTCACATTATTTCTTTCGTTTTTAATAATATTCTAGTTCTGGTTAGACATCACTACCACTTTTATTAATAATAGATGCAACATACCAATGCATTAAAAATGACTCATATCACTATGTTTATATACACTTTAATTTTCAGATCATTGTATTTTTTATTAAAGATTGGAGCTGAATCTTTTCCACTTGATGAACGGACACTGTCAAGTTCATTCAAGCTCTTCTCTCAGAAATTTTCGAACTACGTGGCAAGTGGCAAGGATTATGGATTTCTGTACATTGGTCAGTATCGTGGCTGCTCCTAGTATTTCCAAATGGCGTTCGTGGATTTCGGAATAATTCCTGTGGCCGAAATCACTAAAGGTCGAATAGCAACTTTCTCCACTTTGCAAAGTTTCTCGAGCTGGTCAGCCAAGTCCTAGTGTTGGTTAATTTTAAGTTGTTGTTGTTATTATTATCAATAATTCTCTCAACTTGTGTTGGTTTTTCTCTTAGCAGTGATTATTAAATCAAGTTCTGCTGGGATGAAGAATCTATTTCAGGTCGACGAACTTTCTGCTAATGCGGGCCGAGGACAGAAGGACGCTGTTTTGCAATCTACTTATATTGGTGTTGATTTCGAGTTTTTTTAAAAAATGGAATCAACTAGAGATGGGGGTTGTAGTCCAAGAGTAGATAAAATGATAGCCATTTAACTTCTTGAACATTGCAGAGTTTTTTTTTTTTACTTCAAAGGCTAGTTGTTGGTATTTTGATATTTTGTCGTTCTGTTATTTCTAGATCAGTACTATTAATGGAGCTTCAGGGTTCACCAACATATAGGTTATGAGAGACCTCACATATCTAAATATAAAGACGATAGGAAAGAAGAAAAGGAAGAGAGAAAAAACAAAACAAGAATAATGAGAATTTAGACCCTCCCGAGAAAGAAGCGAATGCAAATTAAAACTTGAGGGAGGAGACTCTACCCATTTACGAATGTCGTTAATTTACTAACGTGATCCGTTTCATTTCCAAGGAATTGTTGGTAAAAGCTGCCAGAGCGATATTACTCCGCATTCTGATGTATTTTCTGGAAAGAATTAATACGTGACGCACCACCGAAGAAGTATTACTCCCGTCACCTACGTATTGATCACCAAGTTGCAAGAGATACCGATGAATGAGATGACAATATCCTACGCGCAGGTCACCTCCTGTCACCTAAGTTACCTATCAAGATTCGACATGGTGATTCCTTAAGGAATATGTGTGAGTAATTGATAAGTTCTTCCCCAATATCGTCCACGATCGTGTCGTTTACTCCGTGCCACATGGGTTGAGGAATGATAGATGATGATGTGATGATATAGGTTCCGGAATTTTCGAACATTTGCCGCATCCCTTTGCTCACGTCGTACGTCTACACCACAGAATGATGGATGGAAGGGTTTAGGGATGGGTGAAGTACGAGGCGAAATCACGGACACTAACATTCACGTCGTGTAGAGGATACGAACATGGCATACGGCAATCCGTGGAGGAGTTCAAACTAGTGGCGGAAAACTATCGATAGTTTCAAATTCCCGATCATATCTATTACGCAGAGTAAAACAAGATAAAACACGCCAAATCAAGTAAAATTACACTCAGATTTATGGCATAATATGCCGACTTTTAACGGTTTGTTTGGTAAAATACACCTTCTGCCCATCTCGTAGCTGAGGGCTAGCATGTATGCTTGTCACTGAATCACTCCGGGTTCAATTCCCGACAGAGCAAGAAAGATATTAACTTCTCCAACTAACTACAATAAAAAAATGTAATATACCTACTTTTAATATGCTTTGCAAGGTATGAAATTTTGCTAAGAAACAATACTATGAACCAAGTAATTAAAAGTGCTTCACGTGGCAGTAAAATACACAAATAATCATTTAATTAATTAAATTAAACAGCTTTCATCAAATTCTTGTTCTGTACTTTATTCGTAAATAAATGTCAGATACATGTACAATACTTTTCGGTAATATATCTTGTCAAGTAGATGCATTCAAGCCCTACGTAAAATTTACGTATAGTTAGGGCACAATGAACAGGTGAACTGCCCTCTACAGAAAACGCTGAAAACATCCAGTGGTGACGTCGATGCCTTGCACCCGTTTGCTGCAATAGCACACAACGTCTTTAGAACCATTACAGGAGCGCACGAGGTGTTCGGTGAGGAGAGGCAGCCAAATCTGCTGGTCTCATCTCCATCGCCTGATCTCTCTCCCTGAGATTTTTACCTGTGCGGCAAATGGAAAGGTCAGGTGTACTCAGATTATCCTCACAACAGGACAGCGAAAACGCCATTGCTGCTATATCCCTCTTGCAGATCTGCTACGCGTGTCCCACAGTTTGATGAATCGAGCACAGCGCTGCATCGACGTCAACGCTAGCCATTTCCAGCATTTTCTGTGATGGACAGTTCTCCTCTGCATGAACAAGGGGCAATTAATTCCGTGTCAGTCCTATAAACAATTTTGGGGTCAGTTTTATTTTGCTCACTCTGTATGTTCTTACGAACTTTCGCCGATTCAATAGGTTGATTGATCTCCGTTTTATTTGCTTACAGTCCATAACTTTTAAAGATATTTTAAAGTTTATTAAATCGTCAACAATACACGAATGTGTAAGAGCACGTATCTTTTTGGGGGGAAACTTATCTAAATTGCTAAATACGAATATTAGTGAAAATAAACAAAATGGAAATACTAACATTCTTTCTTTTACACTCTATAGCATTTAAACTGACTTGGGCAGAAACAGAATTCATTATTAATTAGTTGAATTGCGTGTTTATACATTTATTGATAATCCACTCATTCAAATACACTACGCAACATATGGCGCGGGCGAACTCGGGTAAATGAGCTAATTAAAGTTATAAAATTAAGAAACACCGAAAAACTTTACGAAACACGTCACGTCAGCACTTGACGATAGAGAAATAAATCTACGGGGACGTCATCGTAAATAATTTCATCCTATAATTTCCTTGACCCACTTCTCGTCTTTACGGGCTCTATAGTGATCAAACATGACGCTTTGTTGATCGGAGGCTGCCTAGCAACCGAACCGACATGAGAATTTCGCCCAGTTCTTGCGGAACCAACGCCCACTCCATTTCGTGGCCACAATGTCATTTTAAATTGACTGCCAACAGGCGGAGGAGTTTCGGGATGCTTGGCGATTTCTCAATAGCTTCTATTTTTGAACCAGTACAATTATACGCCGTCGATGTAAAAGTCTGTGACATCAATACAGAAAAAAAAAATCATGAACTGGTAAAATGTTCAAGCACTCTTCTCAGAAATTCTTGCAATTGTAATTCAAAGAGTGGTAAATAAACCATTTAAAAACTCTGTTGGCTTATAATCAATGTTGAAAACAAACTAATAAAACACTTTTTGGCTGAGATAGCTATTTTAAACGATGCTCACTAAATAGGTATGCGACAGTGATTCGAAGTATAATTAACTGCGCACAATAAATATAATAATGTTTGCTAAACTATGAACCACAAGACACTATCTTGCTAATAAAATGAATATACTAAATATATAAATACTGATGTACGTGGAAGATTGGATGAGATTTTAAAAAATAAAGACAATGTTATTCATCAGTCATGCTAAAAATACTCGCAATCCTATCAGGAAATAATAACCTGCTTTAGAAAACAGACAAAGAAAGTAAGTGAATACAATGAAAAACTATTATTTCTTCTCTCCTGGAAAAATGGAAACACGGAGGGAGGAGCGCTACGTAGACGGCGTTTAGTCTCAAACGCCGTTTGAAGATGCGTAAACGCAGTTTACGTCAAAACGGCCGGTCATCTTTCGACCGTTTACCGCCGTAAACTTCGTTTTGAGAGTTTGGTTAGGTTGTGTGCGTTGCGACAATGATCATACTCCTGGTTGAAAATGATATATGATTGAAAGTAAATCGAGAGAGACGCCGAGATTTTCGAATGGGCTCTAATGACCTCGATGTTGACGAGCCCTAAAGCCCCCCCNAATTCGAATTAGCATTTTAAAATAACGACAGTGATGACGAAATATCCAATCAACGCATAAATTTTTATTTTTTTTAAGGTATATAGAGCTCATAGATTAATTTTCTTATAAGACTCATGTTTTACATAAAAGTTTCCTGTTTTAGTACATAGAACTGATACATTATGATTCACAACGATTCCAGTGGAATGAAGTGAAAATGCCTGTGACGGAATATAGCATGGACTGTGACAAGAACTGAAGTGGAATGAATGTACTTCATAGCAGTACGTGATGTATGATCGTTCGCACAAACAATGTTTTCTTCCATTCTCACCCTCGTAAAAAAAATCAATTTTCCATTGTACTAAATTAAAAATATGGTCTGCACGCAAGATTGTATTTTATGTTTTCAAATCTTAGAATACACTTTTACGTATCACTGCCATCTTGTTTAGAAAATATTGGACCAGTAATTTCAACCGTACCCCCAGAGAGAGAGAGAGAAAGTTTTCCTTGACTGAACTCAATTGAGCGCAAGAACCCAATCGGTCCTGCGACAGTAAACGGAGTGTTCTGTGTCCCTGCCCCAACTTCACTCAACAGAACTGACCGCGTAAACCGCAAAAGAGGTGAAACGACAAAACAATCGGTTTACATTTTCAACCTTCGATACTTCGCGTTAACGTATTTCCGCAGAGAAACAATTACGTTCGGTTTCATCAACCTTACTCACATAAAATAATTACGTTATGTAGTGTAAAATGTTCCCTCATCAAGTCACTGACGGTTCGTTAAATTTTAGGTTTCACCATCGGCATTAAATTTTAACACTCATCAAATCGTTCGTGAAATTTGAAGATCTATTTTCGGGCCTATCAGAAATGAAATATTAATTTGTACTAGTCCGTCAAATTCAACAAACAATTTAATAAAACCATTTGATGAAACAAAAAAAATGAACGAATCGTAAAAAAAAGTGATGGTTGCCAACCTCCGTTTCACGAATATATATATATATATA